>NW_021025040.1:68857-161338 GCF_004153795.1 Camellia sinensis | reverse complement strand
CTCTGGCCGGCTGGTGGATTTGATGTGCAAACTTCTGGCACTTTTCACACTTGCGAACATATTTCTGGCGTCGGCTTGCATGCACGGTCACCAATAAGCCTTGTGAAATAGCTCGGTAGGCTAAGGACCTGCCCCCAATGTGACTACCACAGATGCCTTCGTGAATTTCATACAGGAAGGTTTCCACGCTACTCGGGTGCACGCACTTCAAGTAAGGACCGTGAAAGACTTTTTGTACAAAACGCCTGAAGGAGAGAGCCAAACTGCTCTGACTTTACACGCACTTTGTGTACTTCCTTCTTGTCGGTTGGAAGAGTCCGTTCTCTGAGAAAAATGATGATAGGGTCCATCTAGGAAGGACCTAGCTCGGCGCAGAATACTTCCGTCTGCCCGGTTTATTCATACTGGGTCTCGGTAGGAATTCAATCAAAAGAGGTTGGGAAATGAGTGGTCGACCATAGAGGCCAGGCCGGCCAGTTCATCTGCCCGGTCATTTTTGTCTCGGCCGATCTGTTGGACCCTGATCCCTGGAATCGCTGTGATGGTCCCTGACCAAAGCTTGGTACTTTATCATTCTGTCATCTTTTGCCTGGTAGACCCTAGAAACTTGGTTAACCACAAGCTGGGAATCACTGTAAACCATTAACTCTGATGCCTGCATCTGAAGCGCGCTCTTGAGACCGGCCAAAAGCACCTCGTACTCGGCCTCATTGTTGGATACTGGGAAGCCAAGGGTGATAGGAGTGTTCAATTGTCAACCCGATCTGGTGATATCAAAACTATACCTAGCCCGAGCGCCGTGACGGTTCGAGGCTCCATCAACAAAAAGTTTCCACATCTCCCCACGAAGAGCTTCCAGTATTCTGAGGGGTCCTGAGAGGCTCGAAGGTTGATGGGTCACGATGCTCGGCTGTTCGGTTTCAAGTTCTGTGTTGATTGTTCCAATTCAGTCACCCATGATGATTCGGCACCAGACTCAGCAAGTTGATCTGCAATGCTCAAGTTCGTAGGCGAATCACCAGGTTGCGGTATTATGCTGGCCGTAGGTTCTGAGCTGTGTGGTTTCATTTCTTTCCCCTTGGTGATGCGGGACCGGACAGAGCAGGTTGGTCGGTGATACTCAACTCTGTCATCGCATTACTGGGTGGTAAAACCGTACAAACTAGAGTGCTTCAGTGGTGCGTGCAAACTCCGCGTCGCTACCTCCACCAACTGGTTGTACCTCAGATGGTCTTGCGTGCACCTCATCATCTACCACGGTAATATCGACCGGGCATACCGGATAAGTTCCAGGTGAGAATTCGGCGACGAAGTCAGCCAAAGTCTGGGCTTGATGGTAGTGTGCGACTGGAACTTCATATCAAACTGTCCCAACTCGACCGCCCACTTAAGAATCCGACCGGAGAAGTCTACCCGCTCGAATAAAGCTTTGAGGGGAACTCGGTCAAGACAATGACGGTATGTGCATGGAAATAGTGCGCCAACTTTCTTGAAGCCATCATTAATGCCAAAGCAAGCTTCTCCAACGGCAAGTATCTCGGCTCTGCCGGTAGCAAAGTTTTGCTGACATAAAAGATGGGGAGGTGCTTGATTCCTTCAGCCCGGACAAGCACCGCACTGACTGCATGCTGCGATACGGCCAAATAAAGATAGAGTTTCTTCTCCAGGCTCCGGTGTGACCAACAATGGTGCTGAAGACAGATACTCTTTGAGCTCGGCCAAGCTCGATCACACTCTTCATCCTAGGAGAACTTTGATTTTAAGGACTGAAAGAAAGGGCGGCAGCGATCTGATGCAGGCTATAAATCGATTAAGCGCGGCGGCCATTCCGGCCAGATGCTGCACGTCTTTCGCCGAGCTAGGCTGTTTAACTCTGCACGGCTTAGATTTGTGAGGGTCTGCTTTGATACCTTGGTTCGTGACTAGGAATCCCAAAAATTTCACGGACCCCATGCTGAAGGCACACTTAGACGCATTCAGCGTAGCTTGTGCTTTTTGAGAATGGCGAACATCTCGGCCAAGTCGGACAAATGATCTACCTGATGCCGGCTTTGAACCACCATATCATCAATGTAAGCTTCCATTGTCTGGCTCAGCAAAGGAGCAAACATCTTGGTCACCATCCTCTGAAAAGTTGCCCCGCGTTCTTCAAACCAAAAGGCATGACTCGGTAGCAGAAGAGTCCCCTTGGTGTAGTAAATGAGGTGATTTCTCGGTCGGGGCCATGCATGGCAATCTAATGATAGCCGCGGTAGGCATCCAAGAAACTTAGCCTGTTATGTCTAGTCGTCAAATCACAAGCTGGTCAATTCTAGGCAAAGGAAAGCTATCTTTTGGACAAGCTCGGTTGACGGCTTGTAATCAACGCAAACCCGCCACTTCCCATTCTTCTTCGGTACCACTACTGTATTTGAGATCCACCGAGGATAGTGCACTTCTTGAATTGCTCGTACCTCCAGCAAATTCTTGATTTCCTCCGCAACTACCTCGGCGTGATGCAGCGCCGATCTCCTTGTTCGCTGGATGACTGGCTTGGCTCCGGGGAAGACATTGAGATGATGGCAAATAAAACTTGGATTGAGGCCGGGCATGTCGTAAGGCGACCATGCGAAAACTTCGATGTTGACCATCAAAAACTCAACCATCTCAGTCCGTTCTGTGGCTGTAAGGCTTGAGCCGAGCAAAGAGAACTTGTCCGGCTGCTCTGTATCAATTCGCACCTCCACCAATTCCTCGACAGCTTGTCCTCGGCTTGGTCCCCACGTCATCCAAGACACCCTGGTCCTCCGGTCCCTCAATCATTTGAGCAAATCCTTTGGCAGCCCGGCTCCCGTGACTGCCACGAAGCACTGCTTTGACATGACCTGATCACCCCAAATCTCCTCGATTGCCCCATAGCCGAGGGGAATCTCATTACTTGGTGAAAAGTCGATGCCACGGCTTGCATAGCGTGAAGCCACCCCCTTCCAAGGATCAAATTGTAAGTAGATGGTACCTGTAACACCCAGAACTCCATCTGTTTGACCATGGATCCCGCTTTGACTGGCAGGATAATCTTTCCCAAAGGCCACTCCGGTTGTGAGTTGAAACCAACCAATGGCGATGTCGCCGGGGCCAAATCCGTATCTCAGAGCTTGAGCTGTTTGAAAGCGTCGTAGTACATGATCTCGACCGAGCTTCCCTGATCGATCAAGATCTGTTTGACTTCAAAATCTTTTGACGCTGAGTGTAACTACTAAGGCGTCATTGTGCGGTGTCTGAATGCGCTCCAAGTCCTTTGAGGAGAAACCGATCACATCTTTTGCTTCCGTCTTCCCCCTCTTGAGCGCAGGCTGAACTGACAAAACTTCCCTCATGTGCTCTGCCTTCTTGATCATACCACGGAGCTCACAAACACACGTCGGTTCCACTGTGCTGTGGATGACATTCACAATCCCTTGAGGAGGTGCATCTCGATCATCCAGTCCCCGCAGATCAACCGGAACATGATTTGCCTTAACGCCCCCATCAATGTAAAGATCCAGGTGCCCGGCTGCGACTAGCTCTTCCAAGTGTTGCCTCAAAGGCAAACAGTCCTCTGTTCGCGTGGCCTCGCTCCCGGTGAAATGTACAACGGTATTTCGGATTGAAGCCCTTCTGTCAATCGCCAACTTAGCAGGGAAACCGGACATACTCCTCGTCACGGATTTCGCTAAGTATGCGATAAATTGGAATCTTAAAGACCGTGGTGATGCCGGTCCTTGCTTTCAATCTCCTGTTTGCATCGGCTGCGTCATCCCGTGGGTAGTCGTCCCGGTCATTCCAACGTCCTCTACCCCGGTTTTTACGATTCGAGTCGCGGTCCGATTCCTCTGCTCGGTCACTTGAGCGGCTGGACTCTTGCCCAACTGCATGCACTTTGCCTGCTGTCTTCTTGTCTGTTGCTGCGGAGTTGCCTTCATGGTAGATGCTGACGCATCATCCTCGACTCGGATGTGCTCATTGATGCGCTACATGAGCTGGCCCATGGACGTCGGTTGGTGCATGGTAAGCGTGTCCCGCAGTCTATGTCTGACCGGGAGACCACGCTTGTATTGAGTGATTGCAAGGTTGACCGGGCAATCCAAGATCTCGTTGAAGGTCTCCCAATATCTGGAGTTATACGCCTTCAATGTGTCGCTCGTTCCATCTTGACACTCAATAGGTGATCCACCTCTTTTGGTGTTTTGGTGTTGGTTTGAAGCGCGTGACAAAGGCTTCAGCCAGCTGATGCACCTCTCAATACTCCCTCCGGCAGCCTTTCAAACCACTTCAAGCCCAGTTCGCCCAAACTTGACGGAAAGATGAGGCACATAAGAGCATCATTCTGCCTATGTCCGCCATGACCTGTCGGAAATGACTTACATGCATGTAGGGATCGGTTTTTCCGTCGTAAAGCGTGAACTTTGGCTGGGGGGAAGCCTGCCAGAAGCGTGTGTGTTTCTATCTCCAGGGAGAAAGGGGTGGCACTTAACCTTGCCAAATCTGAATCCACTAGGAGTGGCGCTGCTTGGCGGGTGGAGGCATTCCGACCTCCTCGCTGGCGTGAACCCCGTAGGATAATCGCTGGAACGCCGGTATCCTCTGAGCTTTCCGCGGCGAGCCCGCTCCTTTAGGACCGCCCGCAAATCCTCTGAATGAGCGGAGTAAGAGTACCTCGACGTCATCACCGGACGTGAGGGCCGGTAAGTGCTATCTTGCGCGCTAGACTTCTCTGCATGCACGTCGGAGTCACCAACCTGGTAACTTCTGGTATAGAAATGGACGGAGTGCGTCGCTGACTCTGACCGCCTGAACAGCGGGATGGGTGCCCTTACTGTGGTCACCCACTCCAGCTACACCCTTCCCTTTGACATGCCGCTTGAGCTCTTCCATCTCCGCCGCCATTCGCCGGATGACGGCGTCTTGGTCCTCAACTTGTGCTCTAGAGTCTGGCGTGTGACTCTCTCCGCCGCCGATGACCGTCTGGACTATGCGAATGACCATAACTTCTCCCGCGCTTGTCCGCGCTTCCCCTGACTGCCCTCCGGGGAATGTCTCCAAATCTGCCATTGGAAGAGGATGGCGGGATGTCCTCCGTCGAATAAACTCCGGGGTGGCTCCGTCGATGGCAGAGGATATCTACACTTGCAAACAACTCATGTACCGGTATCTACACACTGGAACGCCGGTATCTACACATGCAAACAACTCATGTACGGTATCGCTGGCGATGAATTTTCAGAACGAAGCCAACCGAGCATGCATGTCTCCCTCGCCCGCGAGGCCAATTCATTGCTTTAATAGCAAGTTGTAGTTGAATATTACATGTGTTATAATTAATGATTCAAGTGTTGTAATATTTTAATTAGCTTAGTATAGCTAGATTTAATTATGGTTGTAATAATTAATTAGCTAGTATAGTTAATTAGTTGGTTTGTAATAATTAGCTTAGCTTAGTGTAGCTTGGCTTATTTATTCGGACCCTCCTTCGCGAGGACACAATGTTGTAAATAAGTGTGCGTGTGTGTGCATGTCTTCTAACCCCACGTCTTTCACCCTTTACTTAATTGCTTTCCATGGTTAGTTTGGGGCACGTTTCGATTAGCATACCTTATGCTTTGCATGTTTGCATCATTCATTTGTATTACGTGCATTGGGCTCGACGCATCATTCAAACTGCATCGTATTTCAATACACTTACTTGAATACGTGTTTTAAAACATGTACCAAGTTGTTTGCATTCATATGCCATCTTAGATAGCCGAGCCTATTTAGTTGCATTTTTGCATGTGTTGCATTAGGCATCTTAATATAGTTAGGATCATACATATTTCTAACTAGCTTTTATTTTGGCTCGGAATACACTGTAAGTTTTACGCTTTTGCATACTTGCATGAGTATGAGTGTTGCCATGATAACATGCTTTCCATGAGGCTATTTGCTTAAGTGATTAACTGCATGAATGCCTGTGGATGAAGGCTTTGTTGCTTGAATTGGAACAATTCGATAAATGTGAGTTTTAAGCCCACTTTGCGAAGTGGCGAATCATGTTTCAAGCCCATCATGTTTGATGGCAAATCCGCGCTTTAGCCCACTTGCGAGTGGCCCTTTCAAACCATTTCGAAAGCAAGCATGAATCGAATTCGTTTCAATTCTCGCGATTTAGTCTATACTTGTGTGTGCGTCACATAGTAAAGTTAGTTAATAACCAGAATAAAGAACACATGAGGTTTATAAAACAACTATCATGGTAGTAGAGGCGATCTTTGATCGGGGAGCGGGCATGCTCATTTCAGGATATTCCCCTCTCGTACCCAAGTTTCCGAGCGGGGCAACTTTGGTGATGACGGACATGTGGCCTTTGGCATGAGTCAGGGTTTCCTAAATTTTTCAAAATAAAATATTTAGGTGGGGACTCTATAATCTGGCAAAGCAGTCCAATTTTGGCATTATTTGATTTAAAATCTGATTTTCCAAAATGATTTGTCGGATTGGACTCTTTGGTGTTATCAGTCTCACATCACAGTCTGTGAGATTAAGATTCAGAATCGTGACAGGAGTCCGAACTGTAGGAACCAATTCGTGCCTCTCTGAAAGGGGCGCGCGAGAAAGTCGAGTCTACAACCACACAACTTAACAAAATAAAAACAACCTAAACACATTTACTTACTGAAATCAAAACAACTAAAAACAAGACTTAAAACAAACAAAAACCGCAAACACAACACTTAGATGTTTTCCAATGGCATGAGACCTTTAGATTCATGGGGAACCTGTTTCTCCAGGTATTATTTCCCACCCTTTCTTCAGACAACATGAGTTCTTCGAATCTGCTCTGTTGCCAATCTGCCTCAGCTATCTGGCACTCAGCCATTACCCGCAATAACGGAACCTCAACTTTGATAAGCAGAACAGCCTCCATCCCATAGACCAAGGAATATGGAGTTGCCCCAGTAGAAGTTCGAATTGAAGTCCAGTAGTCCCAAAGACCAAATTGCAGCTTATCTGGCCAGTCCCTGTAGGTTTCCACCATCTTCTGCAGAATGTGCTTGATGTTCTTGTTGGCGGCCTTAACAGCTCCGTTGGTTTGTGTAGACGTCCCCGAACGTCCCGGGAGGAAATCCCGCTTCGTTCATTTGGGCTTACTACAGTTCGGACTCAAAAATGTCACGGTTCTTAATCTGAACCAAAGAGTCCAAATCTGGCAAATCGTTTTGGAAAATAGATTTTTGTAAAGAAGTGCCAAACATGGACTGCTTTGCCAGATACAGAGTCGCCACCTAAATATTTTTTATTTGGGGAGTTTAGGAAACCCTGACTCGTTTGCTAAGGCTACGTGTCCGTCATCACCAAAGTTGCCTCAACTCGGGAACTTGGGTCGATTGGGGAAGGTCAGCTATGAGCACCCCCTCTCGCCCGATCAAAGATCGGCTTCTACTAACCATGATATCTTGTTTTGAAAACATTATGCGTTCTTATTCTGGTTATTAGCCTAAATTTACTAGGTGATGCGCACAGCATAACAAGTATAGACCGAGTTGCCTAAATTGGAACAAAGCATCGCATATCCATTCGTTTGGAAATGATTTGAAAACTACTACTCACGAGTAGGCTAAAACACGGATTTCAATGAGTTGTTCCAACTCAAACAATCCAACCTTCACCCACAAGCATTCAGGCAGTAATATCACATAAGCACATAGTCACATAGTAAGCATGCTGTCATGTTAACATTCACACTCATGCGAGATGCTAAAGCATAAATACTTACATCGTACTCCGTGCCAAAGCAATGAACTAGTTAGTAATCATGCATAATCCTAGTTCAGTTAACAAATGGCTAATGCGTCGTATAGATAATGTTATTAGAATAGGCTCGGCTAATCTAAGGATGACATGTGAAATGCGACAACTCAATGCACGTATTCAAGTTTGGAATTGAAATACTATGCGGTTAGCATGATGCGCCAAGCCCGGTGCATGCAAGACAAATGTATGTATGGATGCACGCATGCATAGCATAAGGTATGCTAAAATAAATGTGCCCTAATCTACCATGATAAGCAGGTAAATAAAAGGGAAAAAGAAGGGGGGGTTGGAAGACATCCACACACGCACCCACACTTATTACGCATTCGCCCTCGCTCGGAGGGACCAAAAGAATAATACACTTTAATTAACCTACAAGCTAATTAAATAATTTACAGACCACCTAATTAATTAACAAATCAATTAAGCTAAGGAAAGCATTAAAAAGCCTCGGGAAGAGGGATGCACGTGTGCTCGGATTGGCTCCGCTCGGAAATCCGATGCCATGCACAAGCTGCCTTTGTTTACCCTGCTCTGCTCCTCTAAGACTTGCATAAATCCCAAGGTACACTCTTTGGACACTGTGGAACACTACCGGCCAAGGGGAATCATCACCGGCAATGGCAGGGTGGTCATCGACCATTGGTGTAGCTCTTGGCCACAAACTTTTGGTCGATCGGCACTATATTCAGTCGATCGGCCAAAGTTTCCTGCAGAAACCTGTTTTGACAGCAGTAGAGGGAAAAACATGGCATGGCAATGCATTTCAAGCAATGTTTGCACCAACCACTCTCCTTATCATGTTTATGACTCAAAGGAGTTTGGGACTCAACCCTCGGGCCACCAATCGCGCATTTTAATGCATGATGGCCAAAGAGGCCAAGTGTGCATTTTGATTTCAAACGAAATGCAAACCAATTAAACACATAAGGCCTAACCTCTATCACTTGATCAAAAGGCATGGCATGCATGCCGAATACAACCTAAGCATGCTAGCTAGATATGCAACATGAGCATGCAAGTAAGCAATGTGCACTAGGCACTCAACCTAAATAAACAAGCATGCAAGGCATGGACCACTATGCTAATGACCAATCATGCAAGATGTAATCTAAACAAGCAAGCATGTAAGGCATGCAACATGTTAAGCAACTTAATCAAGGGAGATTGCATGCCAAATGCAACATGATTCAAGCATGCAACACATGCGATAGTCCAAGTATGCGACAACACACAAGGTGAGCATGCAACAATATGCAAAGGAGGGACTTAAACTAATTTGGACAGCTCCTAAACAAGCCCAAAATAGTGGCCAACATGCTCAAGAATGAAAGCTAATGTGCATATAAACATGCATGCATACAAGGTCCAACACTAAGGCACCAAAGATCAACTTTTAAGCACACTTAAAAGAGGATAAATATGGACAAATGGCATGCATAGAAAGCTCTGAAATCATGTTAGAAAAGGTGCCAAACCAAGTAAACAAGACAAACATGGCATGCAACAATGACTTTACACACTCAAGGCCTACAAGCTAGAATGCAAAGAGGCTATACAAAACATGTTGAGCATAACCAAAGCAACTGAAAACAGAGCTAAAGCATACTAAAACATGCATAAAAGCGTCACAAAGCTAGGCCAAAAACATGCTAGACACAAGGCTCAAAGCACAAAGCATGTTAAGGCAATTCATGGCATTACAAGACAAGTATGCTAAGCATGAATGGTGTGTCTAAACCAACTCAAAATAGAGGTAAAACATGGCAAAATACTACCAAATACCTATTGAAACATGGCCAACATAAACTCAAAAAATGGTGCTCACAGATGAGGCAAACATGGCACTTTTTGAAGGCAACAAGGAGAGGTGATGGCCCTCTCCTTCTTAGGACCTTAAGACACCATCCTCACCATTAAAATCCCTCAAGATTTCAGTGGTGAGGAGGCCCAAACAAGGTGGTCCCGAAGCTCACCAAAATGGCACAAAAATAGGGCCAAACAAGGCCTAAGAGGGGTCAAACGACCCCAAAGCTCAAAGCAACCTTAAACAACTATTTTAAGCAAGTAAAAAAAAGACTTTTATATGTTATATACTAAGCTCAAAAACAGATGCAAGGTAGGCAAAAGTACTATGCAAAAATGGGGTAAAAAGGGCAAGAATCTTACCCTTGAAGACCTTCTTCAAAAATGGTGCTCTAGCAGCCTCCTTAGCTCAAAACCAAGTCCAAAACTCTGAAAATAACTCCTTAGTACCTCAGTAGCTAAAGGAAGGTGTAATGGTAGGTGTTTGTATGCAAAACTATGAACAAACACACACCTAAGCACAAAAGGAGAGGGAGATAGAGATAGATAGATAGACAAGACCTAACCCTAGTTCAGACCTCTCTCTGGAATTTTTTGTAACCCTTGAGGAGGGAGGAGAAGCCCTCCTCTTATAGAGGATCACTCTTGCAAAGTTTACAAAACAAGCTAAGCAAGAGTGAAATCCCTCCATACACGTGTATGGAGGGAGTGCAAAGTGTATGCCAGCTAGCACAGCTGGCATAAAAATATCTGCAAAAGCAGATGCACAGTGATCGGCCAGCCAAAAATGCCAAATTGGCCAAATACATGGTCGACCGACCACAAAGAGTGCCGACCGACCAAACATATGGCCGATGGCCTCAAGCCATGGCCGGTGATGTGTGGGGGTGGCCCACAAGCCATTCCCTGCCCCTCAAAAGCAAAACACAAGTGTTTGGTGCAAAACTAAACACAAAATAGTCGAGTCGAGAGATCTTGAGGCAAGGCGCGTGGCCGAGACCTCCGGGAACTCAAAACGAACACAAACACGGATGATCACTGAGTGTTCAAATGGTGACGTCCAAGTCTTGAGGACGGTCAAAAATGGGGTGTCTACAGTTAGCGGCCGATATGTGGATGACTTATGAAAAGCCATGTTGTATTTTTCTAACAAGTCGATCACCTCCTTTTTTAAGTGGGAACCGTTATCCGAAATAATCTCATTCAAGACCCCATAGCGACAAATGATGTTGTTCCTGATGAACTTAGCAACATGCAATGCCTTCAGCACGGCATAGGATTGGGCCTCAACCCACTTTGTAAAGTAATCTATCGCTACCAGAATATACTCATGCCCATTCGACCCCTTCGGGGTAATTGCCCCAATCACATCAATCCCCAGACTGAAAATGGCCATGGCGAAGTCATGTTGTACAACTTTGACGGCGGAATGTTCATACGGTTTGCATGGATCTGGCATTTGTGGCATCACCGGACAAAGCCAATACAATCCTCCTCCATGTTTGACCAATAATAACCCTATGTAAGGATCTTCCAGGCTGGCATTACCCCACTCATGTGCGCTCCGCACTCTCCTCCATGGATGGCCTCCATCAGGCGCTTGGACTATTCAGCATCAACACATAGTTTATGCATCCCAAGATGACCCTGCTTGTACAGTTTTCCCCAACAGACGATGAACTGAGCAGCCATTCTTCGTATCGCCCTCTTGTCTTTGGCATTTGCCCCTGGTGGATAAGCCTCTTTTTCCAAGAAGTTCCAAATGTCATGATACCAGGGGTTTTGATCTTGTACTTCATCGATGGCAGCAATCAGCTCGTAGGCCGGCACGAATTTCTATTCGATGATGATTGGACCCATCCGGACTCTGAAAGGGATGTCTATCATAGAAGATAGAGTTGCTAATGAATTAGCGAACTTGTTGTTTTCTCTTAACAGATGAGCGAAGTTTAGTTTTTCAAACCAAGGAATCAGAACGTCCAAGGTCTGGTGATAGATTTTCATCTTTTCTTCTTTAACTTTTCAATCTCCTTTAGCATGAGATACAACAAGGTTCGAGTCCCCGATGACATTCAACCGTTTTGCCCCTAGTTCGAGGGTGACTTCCAATCCAGCAATATATGCCTCATATTCTGCCTCATTGTTCAATACTTTGAACCGGAGCTTGAAAGCTAAAGGTATACGGGAATTGTCGGGTGCCATCAGCAATACCCCTATCCCATACCCGTACTGGTTTGACGCTCCGTCAAAGTACATAGTCCAAGTTTCTTCTTTAAGCTGCAGAATGGCCTCGTCCGAGAAAAGATAACCTACTGTTTCATCCCCTTCCACGGGATGATCGGCTAGGAACTCTGCTACCACTCTCCCTTTCACAAACTTATGCGTCATGTACTTCAAATCGAATTTGGAGAGAAGAAGCAACCAATGGGCTAGCCTACCCATAATTGCTGGTTTCTCAAAGAGATATTTGATGGGATCCAATCTCGAAACCATTATTACAGAGTGAGTTAACAGGTAGTGCCTCAACTTCCTGGTAGCCCATACCAAGGCCAGACAAGCCTTCTCCACCGGAGTGTAGTGGGTCTCGCAATCCAACATTTTCTTACTCAGGTAGTAGATAGCCTTCTCCACCTTATCCTCAGATTCCTGTGCAAGTATGCAGCCCATTGTCGTGTCGGTCACTGATAGATACAGAATCAACGATTTCCCCGGCTTTGGCAGCGACAACACAGGTGGGTTCTGTAGATATTGCTTGATCTGCTCGAAAGCAACTTGGCATCGGTCATCCCACTAGAATGTCTTTCCTTTCTTCCAGAGACCAAACAGTGGTTCACAAGTAAAGGTTAATTTTGTAATAAACCGTCTTATGAATTGCACTTTATCCAGAAAAGCCTCGCACCTCCTTTTTAGTCCTCAGTGGTGGCATTTCTAAGATGGCCTTGATTTTGGAAGGATCAACCTCGATACCCCTTTGTGTGATCAAAAACCCCAACATTTTCCCTGCTGTAACACCAAAAGTACATTTCTGAGGATTCAACCACAACCTATACTCTCTGATCCGTTGGAAAATTTTCTTTAAGGCGGTGTGTGTGGCCCTCTCTTTCCTTGGATTTGATAATCATGTCGTCCAGGTACACCTCAACCTCTTTATGGATCATGTCGTGTAGAATTGTGGTCGCAGCCCGTTGATACGTAGCCCTAGCATTCTTCAAACCGAACGGCATCACCCTATAATAATAAGTTCCGCACGGGGTAGTGAAAGCAGTTTTCTCCCTGTCTTCAGATGCCATCAAAATCTGATTATAGCTTGAAAACCCATCCATAAACGAGAGCAGCGCATGCCCAGTGGTGAAGTCCACTAATTCGTCGATATGCGGCAGATGAAAGTCGTCCTTCGGGCTGGCTTTGTTCAAGTCTCTGAAGTCCACACATACCCGAATTTTGCCGTCCTTCTTCGGCACCGGAACTATATTGTTATGCCCCGAATCTACACTGTTGGTTGCAGTCAAGGGAGAGTCACTAATGAGTCCTATGGTCAATAACCAAGTAAGATCCCAGATCGCCGGAGGAGTCAAATTAGCCTCCCTTCTAAGTCCGGCTTTCCTAGGCAGCGCACTACCCTTTTGACATATCTTACCAGGTATTGACACAAGGTCTTATAAGCAACGATAAGGTGTATACATATAAGTATTAGAACGTAAGTACATAACAACCACGAATATCCTTAATTTCAAAAGCTTGTTCTATTACATTACATCCCAAAAAGAAAATTTAAATCTTTACATGAGCTTTACAAAATATCACAAGAAATTTCTAACTTTTCTAAGATAGCCAAAAGTCTTCGAAGGTTTCAAGCTCGTCGTCTCCACCTATAAACTCTTCTTCGGCACCTGGCATTATACGCCGTGAGCGTTGAATGCCCAGTAAATAGACATACACCCCGTCCATTTTTCCCCAGTCCAATACACAATCACAAATATGACAGCAAGTAGTAAAGCATGATACTCAATTAAATGAATAAAGGGTTATAAGTTAGATGTTAGTAAACTAGAAATCCTCCAAAGAGATTTCGTCCTCCCAACCATAAGAATCGGGCGCGGATTATTCGGTATGCCCCCTCTTTTACTGCTTTGTTGCAGAACTAACCTCGGATGCCTACCAACGGTTATATACCGAGTAGCGCCAACCGCAGGGCCTCAAAAGAGACGGTAATAATGGGCCTTGCCCAAATCCCTCCTCACACCAAACCACCTAGGGTCCGAATACAACCGCTCCGTTCAAGGGTTCCGAAAACCACTTGCACAAGACTTTAACTTCCGAATAGGGAACGCATCCCAACAATCCATACATCACACATTATCATCTTTTCACAAATCAAAAGATCGAAATCCCAATACCATCCCCATTTACGTTTTCCGTGGAGTTAAAAGTTTTAATTCAAGGTTAGACCAACTTAACAAGATAATAATATCCACATAATCATGCATCATTAAGATGAAGAAGATAAAGAACATAACCATAACATATATGATATCATGCCAAGATATGATCATAAGCTAATAAGCATTGTCATGAGCACAAGAGCATAAAACATCCATACACAACAAAATTTTCAGATTCAATATCACATAATGATTAGAATGAAAAGGGCTATTTTAGAATTTTTACTGGACTCGGCCTTCCTATGGTTCGTAGATAATTTAATCTACTTTCCAGAACATATTTCGGAAATGGGATAGCTTTTCTAGATTTTAAGTTATTTAGAAAACACTCCAGCACTGTCCAGATTCGTCGACCGTTACGAAAATTTGATTTTCTTGCAAACCGCTCACTGTTTTTCATTAAAACCAATTTTAGTTGAAATCTAACTGCTTAAGGAAAATTTTAACATAAAATAGAGGTCCATATTAATTTTATACATTTTTATATAAATTTTGAAAGTTGGCTGCGAAAACAGATTCTAAGGCACAATACCCAAAATAAGAAGATTTGTGAGAAAAGAGACCCACTACGTGAAAATTTTCATTTCTTTTGTGATGAAAACATGCTAACTAACATATATTAAACTCATAAAATTTTCTTGAATGTGTGCCTTTGGAAAGTTTGAGAGATTGGTATGAAAAATATAGTTTTGTACCAAAATGAGGGAAACTACAAGAGAGGTAGAATCATGGCTCAACCCTTATCATTTTTAACACAAGTAACTCATCAATAACACATCTGAAAACAATGTTTAGAACTCTTAAGAACATGTATTTGAAAAAGGAAAATGAAATAGAAGGTTGTGTTGTGGCTTACTTTCTAAGCTTTGAACAAGATGGCTCTCCTATTCCTTCCTCTTCCTCTCAAGACTTCTCTCTTGCTCTCCTCCCTCTCCTCTAGGCCGAATGTGTGTGTGAGTGTGTTGTTTGTGTTTGCCAAGCTAGGGAGTGGTGGTATTTATAGGCAAATTTGGTGTAAAAAGACATAACGGCCCACTAGTTGGAATTGGATGGAAAAGTTAGGATTTACGTAGAGTCTAATGGAATAGGAGTGATTAGGGAGCTTAATCATAGGATTATGCAATATCTAGTTGGTCCCTAGTTGAAATGAAACTAGTATTGGAAACAAAACCCTAGGTCTAGGGGTACTAGGTGTTAGGGTTTCTAGAATACCATGATTACAATTCTTGAAAATAGGTTCCTCACATCTTCCTAGGGTGGCCGGCCATTAGGAAGGGTGATGGGGCTTATTTTTTATTCAATTTAGGTACTAGGGACACATCTCCCAAAGTATATATATATATATAGATCTCAATTTGATTGATGGTACCTATAATATAAAAGTATATGTACTAGTTTTGGGATAATTCTTGAATTTAAATAAAGAAGTGAGGGCTTGGAATTAAATTCATGTATTGAAACCTTACTTATGTAGAATTAAATTAAATTAGGCTAAGGAACCTAATTTGGCTAGGATATTCTTGTTTTGATAAAAATAATAATAAAAAAAATGCTAACCGACAAGATTCAAAATAATTCAAGGAATTGAGGGGCTTTAAGAAAATAATTCAAACATTAGGGTTTTTAAAGAGAATACATTTTTCAGGGGCTTCACATATATTGGCCAACCAAGTCGGATACTCAAATACTAACAAGAACCCTGCATCAATCTGCTTGGTGACCTCTTCTTCCATTTTCAGAGCCCAGACTGGGCGGATTCTTCGGAGCTTCTACTTAACAGGACGGGCCTCTGGGTCAAGAGAGATCCAGTGCTGTACAATCTCAGGATCGGTTCCAGGCATGTCTTCGTAGGACCACGCGAAAACATCTTTGAAATCTTTTAATATAGCGACTAAGCGCTCACGCTCCTTCTTCCGAAGACAACGTGGACCCGATCTGGACCAACCGCGGGTCCTTCTCAGTACCAACATTAATTGAGGTGATTTCATCACCCAAAGGTTTTACAAACCTCTCATGCTCTTGATTAAGCAAATATTTCAAAATCAGAGGAATTTCGTCCTCGTCGTTTTCATCAAAGTTTTGAAAGTCCTGATTAATGAAATAAACTAAAGGCACAGAAAAGTACTCAGAAGCCACAGCAGCACCATTCTCATTAACAACATCCAGTTCGTCTATCCTTCGGTTACAACAGACTTAAAGGAAAATGAAAAAGACGACCTGGACAGGACAGTGGCATCCGGGTTATCACCCCCAGGAATATTGGACTTAGACTCAGAAGAGTTGGAATCTAATTCCGACTCCACAGACTCTGTGGAATCAGATTCCGGCTCACTACCTGACCCGAAACTGCTTGATAAAAAGCCCTTATCGTACTGCCAAACGAGGGAAGGTGCGATGGATGCATCGAGAATGCTAGAAGATGGGCCCACAGCCGCTTGATCCCCAGTCATGAAAACTGAGAAGTTATCCCCCAAGAACTCCTGTACGATCTGAGGATCTGAGAGGAGACAAGCCAGTGCTACCCACATCTCTCAATATCTGTGCTCTCGGACTTATCCTCCTTGCACCGCTCAGCCTCAGCTGGTGGGTCAGTTTGCTCTTCCGCAACTTCATCCCCTGACAGCTGAAGGTCAAAAAAGATCTCAAAGCCGGGCAAACGCCGCTTCTCTGAATTTAGCCACGGTTCTGGAAAGCCGCAAAATGAGAAGTCTTCCCCCTCCCGGACAAGGCGTCCGTTCAGGGTCCCTTGGATAGGTCTGTGCACCAACTCGTAGTACTTCCTGGCTTGCTTGGCCTTAGCTCTTCCGGCCATTTCCCTTCCTTTCCTTGCCCAATCCTCTTTGGTAGGCAGATAACCTAAACCAAAGGTATATGGGTTGTGTGGCACTTCGGCCAATGTAGCGACCCCCTTCCGGCCACTCAGTCCTAGTCCCATTTCGGGCATGTGTTGAAGCTTGTTCATGAGGTAGACAAACTGCGCACTGATGTATAGTCCCTCATCAACAGCTAGTATATCCTGTACAACCCAAGCCTTAGCTAAGGTGAATCCTGACAAAAACACATCCTCCACGCCTTGCTCAATCTCCAGAACTGGTGTTGAAACCTCTGGCGGTGGATGTATGGACGAGTTTCCAAAAACAATTGCCACCCCATTCCCGTGGGGGTACTTCAGCATCTGGTGTAAGGTGGAAGAGACAGCTCTCACCTGGTGCAACCAAGGTCGCCCAAGGAGTAGATTGAAGATGGCTAGAACATCCAAGACATGGAACTCAATGTCATGCTGCCCCGGGCCAATCTTAGTCTTGATCCGTACGGTCCCCATCACCTCTCGATTGGTGTTATCATAGGCCCGTATCACCTAGGCTGTAGGCATGAAATCCGCGGGCTTCAACCCGATAGCATACGCCATTCTCGACGGACATACATTGATTGCAGATCCCGTGTCGACCAGGACCACCAGTATCCACTTTTCCATACACTCCACAGAGATGTAGAGCGGCTTGTTATGTTCAGAGCCCTCAGATGGTTGTTCTTTGTCGTTGAAGGTCAAGGTCGAGGAAGCTCCACCTGGGAAAACCAACCCTACCAACTGCTCGAGTGTTGTATCAATTGAAAGCTTAGCCTTGTCCATGGCTGTAAGGACGACTTGTCTGTGAACCTTCGAAGCCATAAACAGTCCCTAGATGGAGATGTCTGCTTGAATTTTCTTTAGCTGTTTCAATACGGCTTCCTCCTCTAGCGGTTTCTCTTTCTGCTTTTCTGTTTCCCTATCTTTCCCAGACGCCTCTGGCTGGTCCAAATGTGGGGGCTTGAAGTACCGCCCACTTCGAGTCATATGGTCGACCTCCTCAATATACTAGGTGTCATCTAGTTGGTTCTGCCTCCAATCCTCGTCAGTGTGGGCAAGACGTAAGTCATCGTCTTCCCACAACATCCCATCGGCCACCGACAGACAACTGTCCGGTTCCACTATAGCTGTTCCGGTGTTTTCAACACACTCGACCCCCTCAGGTGCCTTGGCTTTTCTAGCCCTGTCTTCGTTCTCAATTTTCTCCTGCTCAAACCTCTTCAACGCAGCCTCCTGTTCGGTGTCTTCTGTGCACAAATTGCCCAAGTCCCGAAAAAAATTCTTCGCACCGGTGCTCTCCCGCGATTCTTCCCGATTCTCGACCATTCCGACCATTGTAGATGTTCTCGTTTCTGACGGTCCCTGTTCTGGCTGAGGCACCTTAACAACATCTGGCTCGTTACTGAGCCACCCGGTGGTATCTGCTGATCCATTCAAACCAAACTAGTTGATGCTCACGTCCCCCGGGTTCTTCTCATCAAAGAACTGAAAGTTGCTAATATCCTTCTCTAGCTCAGCAAGGTCATCTAGCTCCTAACTCGGTCCATCCTCCCGAACCACACTGATCTCCGCCCCGGTTGGCAACTCTACCCTCGGCTTAGCCTGATCTGTTGACACAATATAACCACACGAGTTATATGCTTCCTCAGTAAAGCTCCCAGATCCTTCAGGCTCTGAATCAACATTCCCACTCTCCTCCAAAGTCACCCCAGTTCTATCTTCGACAGTCACCACCACTAGCTCGGGCTAGGTTAGGGAGGTGCTCAACATGCACAAGTTCGTGCAGTCCGAGATGAACACCTCAGGCTTACGTAGGTGGGAGGGTGTGATGTATATACTAGGGTCATACGGGATGGCTGTAGTTTGGATCAGGTTTATCTGCCTGGGTGGATGAGGGTTGTTGTTATGTGGTGGGAGAGGGTTAGTGGTGACGTTTGGCTTGTCAGGAGGCGCAATCACCTTGTTGTCAATGAGATCTTGAATCTCATGACGTAGTCTGAAGCAGAGGTCGGTGTCGTGACCATGCTACTAGTGAAAGGCACAGTATTTGGCCGAGTTATGTATTGGAGGGAGCTTATTTGGTAGCGAGCGCGGTTCTAGGGGCTTCAGATGCCCCTTTCTGATTAAAATCCCCAGCGCCTTGGACAAAGGCATATACAGCGGGGTAAAAGTCCTCTGGCCCCGAGGTGGGTATTTTGCTGGTTGAGGGGTGGCACTAGATATGCCGATGAAGGGTGTGGCTGGTTTTGGTGTGGCGGTGGTGACCATGCCCACGTCAGAAGTCCTTGCAGTTGCAGCACTACTCGTACCTGCATTCGATCCGGGTGCAAACACCCTTTTGGGTTGTTCCTTTTCTTGGTCGATCAAACCTTGCTTCATGGCATCCTCAATCTGTACCCCAATCTTGTGTAAGTCAGCAAAGGTGGGAAGGGGTAAGACGATCATTTTCTGCATGAGCTTGGGCTAAAGGTTACGCACAACCATCCTTATCTGATCCTTCTCGAGTGGCCGAGTTGTCATCATGGAGACCTTGGCCCTCCATCGAGTGAGAAAGTCAGAAAAGCCTTCCTTTGGCTCTTGCCTGGTTACCTTGAGATCACAGGTCGTAACCTCGATCTGTGTGTTGTATGAATACTGGGCGACGAAGGCCTCGGCCATCTTCTCCCAACTTCTCTTCACTAAGTCCTCCAACTTGGCATACCATATGGCCGCAATACCCGACAGGGTCCAACCGAAGAGTGATAATTTCTGGAGTCTCGTCAAACCCATCGGGCGCAGAATATCAGAGAACAACCTCAGATGAACCATAGGATCGCCTGAACCATCAAAACGATCTATGTGAGGCATCTTGAACCTGTCCGGCAAGGTCACCTCCGAATCAATTTATTCATCTTCTATGTTCGAGATCGAGTTGACTCCCTCGGCTCGCTTAAACAGCTTCTCGAGCTTATTGACTTTCAGCGCAGTTGGATCCACCTTGAATTCGAATGGTGTGTCCACAGGATTAGTCGGTGCTTTAGACATCTGAGGTGGGATTGGCAGTGGGACTGTCCCTGTTGGAACGTCTGTATTTTCCTGGATGTGAGCTGCCTCCCTGAGTGTTGGAACCATAGGTGGGGGTGGGGGTGGGGGTGGATGTGAAGCAGACACTCTGGCTTGTTGGGGTTGCAGCTGCTGCTGAAGTCTGGCAATTAGTTCTACCTGTTGAGCCACAACTTCCGGCTGACAGGCCGTAACCTCTGCCTGGCGGGCAGCATCTCGCTGCATGGCCTGCATGGTCTCTTGGAGTTGACACATCATGTCCTCCATACTGATTGTAAAAAGCTGATATGTTTGAACATGTGTATCTCTCTCTGAGGTAGAAACAGAAATCTCAGCCCAACTATGCATAGGTGGTGTAGACAGTGACCGCTGAACCGACGACTGCTGTACTAACGCTCTCTGCCTAACTGCCCTCTGTCTTATAACCGGGGGTAGTGAAAAGAACACTGCTTGTCCGTCAACTAGATCCTCAGATCGATGAAGCCTTCTACCTCTAACCCAGAGTGCTTTGGGGGAAACTGCCTCTTCGGAAGCAATGATGCAATACTACCTTGCAAAAAGGAAAATAAAGCAAAAAAGGAAACAAACAATAAAAAAACGGACAGGACTTCGGCTTAGATAAAGACAACACACAGTTGATATCTTAAGCTGGATAAATTGCACTCAAACACTGATCTCTGCCCCCAAATCACTGCCTTAAATCTAATACACTCAGGCAAAACTGATGCCCCTCAAACTGTTACCCAGACTTGCAACTGATACATACAACCTGTAAAGACGCACTCTGACAGCACATAACAAGCAAGTAAGAGCCAAAACACCCCTATGGTGGGATAGGGTTTCCCTGTCCTATTTTTTCAGGAGCTAGGGTTTCACTATACACATAACGGCTTCAAACAGCCTACATTTGGGTAGGCGACCTGTCCTAGTATGGAATGCTCTCTATGGCTTCCGATATGCGACTAGGTCGAATGGTCGAAAAAGGTGCCTCGATAAAAACCGAGGTTTGTGTTTCCATCGTGGCAGAGCCCGTAACTAGTCAGCCTTATGGCACGCTTTTCCAAGCAAGCCTCCGGCAAACCGTTCAAGAATAGCAGATGAGAAACACTGTGACTTAAGCGCACCAATGCAAATGCAATGCAAAGAAACACATAAGTGTAGACAAAACAACATATCATGAGTTCGAGTCAAGTTCTCTAAATCCCCAACAGAGTCGCCAGAAATTGCAGACCACTCGAACTCTCTCTGCGGGCCCCCCTTTCGGAGAGGGCGCAAATTGGGTTCTAGCTACTACAGTTCGGACTCTTGTCACGGTTCTGAATCTAATCTCACAAAGTGCAATGTAAGACTGATAAATCACCAAAGAGTCCAAATCCGGCAGTTGGTTTTGAAAAATCAATTTTGAATCAAAAGCGCCAAACATGGACTGCTTTGCCAGATTTCAGAGCTACCACCTAGCCACTAACCAAAGCTGTGACGGAGGAAAAAATCTACCCCACGGGAAATCCCGATAGAGTCACATGGAGTTAGCACGATCAGTAACCACAAGCAACGATCTTGGGAGTTGTAACGAAAAACGATAGCCCCACAGCAACAAACTATTACATAGCCAAAATAGCATGAGAGCAATCAGCACATCCCCCAGTCCCTTCCTTAGTAGATTACAAGCCTCAAACCCCAAGGCAGTGTGTCCTTCACTCCATGTCAGACATGGCATTATGATCAATTAGGATGGGTCACATGAAGACAAGAAGTCACCAGAAACCTAGTAGCTAACCTCCTGCTCATCTCCTAGTCTCTAACTCAGCTAGTTATCGAACTACTATTTTTCATAGCAGTGACTCTTCAATCACTCTTGACAGAGATAACTCAAAACTAACCTCATATCGAATCACATGAGGATCACATGATCAATTATCATGAGAAATCGACTATAAATGGTCCATTACAAAGTGGTTAAACAGAGATTTATGGGCTCACCAATCATAAAATATATATGCAATCTGTCCAAAGTAATCAATGAGCCCAATAAACAAAACCATAATTTCTTCCATGTGCTTGACTGTTAAACCAGCCCATACACAAGCAAACACATGTGCCCAAAACAACACTCAGATACATGGGCCCCATGACCCCAATATATTTCACTCTGGCAAATTTGAAATCACAGTTAGCAACACGCGCCAAAAAACCCACACTTGGATAATGTAGCCCACGTATGCAATGCAACTACATCACTCCATCAAAAAAAAATGCAATATATCTAAAAATATATATAAATATAATTGGACCACACCAGCCTAACGTGCACCCCAACATGCCTAACAAAAGCTTTTTACCAACCCAAAAACTGAAGCTGACATTACCTCCCCTACGTGATCCCACAAACCAATGCATACACAACATAAGTTGGTGAGGAACTAGCTAGGAAAGAAAGTGAGATAGGCATCATCATCACACACAGCAGCAAGCCTCAGGAGCTATCACCACGCAACAGCACCCAATGCTCTCATTGAGCGCGTGACATACACCTATCATCTACAATCTGCCTCGCACTCCATAAAGCTCATAAGCACCATGGAAACTGGTCAACAACTCCGGCAAGCAGCCCACTACAGTAGAGCATCAACTTCTACGATCCTTTCTGTAGCAAAAGTGACGGACTCAGCGGAGAGGGAACAGTACCAACACACTCCCACCAATACATGCATACGTAGTAGCATCGGCAACTTGACACAAACCAGCTCCAAACTAGACAAAAACAGTGCACACAGCGTCCTATTATTGGAAACTACTAGAGCTCACTACATGCACAAGGTTAGCTGTACTCTAGGGATTAAAATTAAGGTGACATTATCAAAGAGTCCTTTGAGTCATAACTAATAAAGATCCCAAGAAATCAAAAGAGTTAATATAGCCTTTCTTCGAAGTCTAAGAACTTTAGATAGCAAAGCTAGATTGTAGAGCTACCTTTTTGACAGATCTCAAAAGGTTATAACACAAGGCCTCTGAAGTATCGTAAAGATAGGTGTAGTGTTACAAAAAACTTACATGTGTTCCCACCAGTATCTGGGCAACATAGGGTCTTGAAGTGCACCAGCGCATGCAATGCAATGAGCGTATAATTGAAAATAAAAGTTATATCATGGAGTTTGAGTCAAGGTTTCATAATATCCTTAACAGAGTTGCCAGAAACTGTAACATGTTCAAGGGCTACCTATGCGTGTTAAATAGTTTGGACCCTCAGTCTCTTTGATCTAGTTTCACAAGTGCAATGTGAAACGTAGACGAGAGTCCACATTTAGCAACTTTTAGAAAATCGATTTTATTGCAAAAACATTTGGCAGAAATAGACTACATCATCAGATCTCAGAGTCACTAGCTAATATTTATTTTGGAAAAATTAGGAAACCCGTGACTCGTGCCAAGGCCACTATTCATCGTAACCAAGGATGCTTAGCTCGGAACCTTAGGTATGAAGGGAAAGGTCATTAATTAAGCACTCCCGCTCACCCGATCAAAAGATTAGCCTTTACTAACCATCATATGATTTTTATTTTCTTTATGTGTTCATATTCCTATTATTTAATAAATCCTAAAAAAAATTACTATATGAAGCATACAATTATAGACTATGTCACCTGTGGGAGCCGAATTAATTGGCTAAATCAGAAGGTGCGTCTTAGGAGCCTGATATTAATCGACAATATCTTATGAGTGGGAAGTCAAATATAATATACGTGCCGAATAGGTATAGATCCTTAGAGCCAAATAATAGAAAGGGTAATGATTGAAAAGTACGCCCTGGTCCCGAGGATCAAGGGAGAACCAAGTATAAATACAAGAACCACGGATTTAGAAAGGTATGTAAGAATCACTTCACTGAACTTAGTAAAGAAGCTATCTTGAGCGTCTGAACTGACTTGTCCGTCGGAGTGCTAATTCCGGCACCCCCGACCGGAGTGTTTGTATCTTTTCAGGTGACTAGCTGAGGATCATTAGCGTCTCCCAAGATCCGAAGAGTATTTCCAAACCACCTCTCCACAATTGGCGTCGTCTGTGGGAATACTCAAATACATCCATGGCAGGCGTGACTGAAGATCCTCCGATAGCCACCGACGAGACCGCACAGAGAGATGACCTCACCCTAGCAAATATGCTCGGAAAGGAAACCATCGCTGCAAGACGCGCCTTGAATTTCGACTCAACAACGACTTCAGCACAAGAGACAATACAAGCGATCATGGAACAAGCAAAGCAGAATGAACAAAGGCTGGAGAACATGATCGCTGAAAATGAACGTCTCTGTCAAGATTTGGCCCTGGAAGTAGCAAAATCTAGAGAAGCCGTGCGCCAAGATCCCGAACGACCTCCGAGGACAGGTAAACAACGACTTCGAACCCGACCAAAGGATACCGATAGCGACTCCAACTCATTATCCACGAAGCTCAACAAGAAAGGATGATCCGAAACTTCCAGCTCCTCTGAAAAAAGTCTACATACAAGGAACAAGCGTAGAAGAAGTAGTTCAGACGAAGACGACCAGCACGATCCTTTTGTCCGACGGATTGCAAGGGCGGCCCTGCCCAAGAAGTTCAAAGCTCCATCATTCACTCTTTACGACGAAAAATCAGACCCCACTGATCATATCCGTCACTACAAGCAGGCCATGACATTGCATGCAGACAACGAAGCCCTCATGTGCCGAATATTCCCCAGCAGCCTAGGGCCATTAGCTGTCAGGTGGTATTACAAGCTGGAGCCGGCTTCGATCAAAAGCTTCCATCAATTACAGAAATCCTTCAGGGCCAGGTTCATCACCAATGAGGTATAGCCGAAACAGGCCGACTCTCTCTGGGCTATGCAGATCCAGTCAGGAGAAACGCTCAGAGCGTATTCGGCGCGCTATTGGGAGTGCTTCAACCTCGCCGACGACGCTTGCAACGACTCCATGGCCATCACCGCCTTCAAAATGGGATTACATCCTGACAGTGCTCTTCGAAGTTCCCTAACCAGAAGACCCCCCAAAACAGTCTGGCCGCTGATGAAGAAAGTTGAAGAGTATTGCAAAGTGGAAGATGATTCCTTGAGAATAAAAGCCGGACAAATATCCAATAAAACGGCCTTCCCTGAAATTGCTCAACCAATAAGTTTTGTGCCACCTCCGAGCCTTGAGCCGCGGCAATGCGCTAAACGAGACAAAAGGCGGGACTCTCGCCGATCAAGTGATCAATGCTCCCACCGGACGATTGAACAACTGCAAGTCGACAGCAGGCGCTCGAGGCGTGCCGATAAGAAGTACACAAAGTTGTCAGAACCAATCACTGCAATAATGACCAAAGTCCAACACCTTCTATTCTTCAAATGGTCGTCAAAGATGGTGGGGCCACCCAACACGCGAAGAAGGGATAGGCAGTGCGAGTACCACAAAGATCACGGCCACGAAACTGAGAGTTGTTACGCATTAAAGGATCATCTGGAAGAGCTAGTGCAAGATGGCCGACTGCAGCAGTATGTGAGCAAGGGAAAGCCAATCAAAGCACTAGCCTTAAGGCAGGACTCACCTCGGCTTGGCGTGATCCATATAATCTACGGCCTGCCAACGTCCCCAACCGTGCACACAATTCAATCGCGTCCAATCCCCCAAAAGCAATGTATTCCGACCGAATGGCCCAGAGGAGCTCCGACAATTACTTTCAATGACTCTGATCTTAGCGGCGCAACAGCCTCCCACATCGATCCATTGGTCATCAAATTAGGCGTAAACCGGTTCACCATTGAACGCATTCTCATAGATTCAGGGAGTACTTCAGAGGTTATGTATTACAAAACTTTCATCAAACTCGGCTTCAACGAGTCAGATCTGTCCCCGGCGCCTCACCCATTGTTTGGCTTCAATACGAATCCTGAGTACCCGTTAGGGAAAATCATACTACCCGTTTGGGCGGGCTCCAGAACGGTCGAAGTAGAATTCCTGGTTGTAAAGCTCCCTTCGCCGTATAACGTCATCATGGAGCGAACCTGGTTACATATTATGAAGGCAGTCCCAAGCACTTATCATCAGCTTCTGCGCTTTCCGACAGCCCATGGCATTGAAGAAATCCGTGGCTCCCCCCAATCGGCACAAGCAGAGATTTTATGAAAATCCTGTCACCGACCCGACTTGTGGGCTTTGATACTTGTATACATATCAATTCTGCAATGAAAATCATTTTTCTTCGTCGCTCAATGCATCTCTCCATCCCCATTGTGGCGCTCATCAAGTCTCCGGATTTGGAGCCCTCTTCGGTGTATGACACCTTAGGGCCGATTAAGTCTCCGGATTCGGAGCGCCTTTCGTGGATATCACGATTGGCCACATTAAGTCTCCGAATTCGGAGCCCCCTTAGGTGCATGACACCTTAGGGCCTATTAAGTCTCCGTATTCGGAGCCCCCCTTTGGTGCATGACACCTTAGGGCCAATTAAGTCTCCGGATTTGGAGCGCCCTTCGTGGATATCACGATTGGCCACATTAAGTTTCCGGATTCAGAGCCCCCTTTGGTGCATGACACCTTAGGGCCGATAAAGTCTCCGGATTCGGAGCGCCCTTCGTGGATATCACGATTGACCACATTGAGTCTCTGGATTCGGAGCCCCCTTAGGTGTATGACACCTTAGGGCCGATTAAGTCTCCATATTTGGAGCCCCCTTTTGGTGAATGACACCTTAGGGCCGATTAAATCTCCGGATTCGGAGCGCCCTTCGTGGATATCACGATTGGCCACATTAAGTCTCCGGATTCGGAGCCCCCTTGGGTGCATGACACCCTAGGGCCGATTAAGTCTCCGGATTCGGAGCGCCCTTCGTGGATATCACGATTGGCCACATTAAGTCTCCGGATTTGGAGCCCCTTTAGGTGCATGACACCTTAGGGCCGATTAAGTCTCCGGATTCGGAGCGCCCTTCGTGGATATCACGATTGGCCACATTAAGTCTCCGGATTCGGAGCCCCCTTGGGTGCATGACACCTTAAGGCTGATTAAGTCTCCGGATTCGGAGTCCCCTTCGGTGCATGACACCTTAGGGCCGATTATGTCTCCATATTTGGAGCCCCCCTTTTGGTGCATGACACCTTAGGGCCGATTAAGTCTCCGGATTCGGAGCGCCCTTCATGGATATCACGATTGGCCACATTAAGTCTCCGGATTCGGAGCCCCCTTTGGTATATGACACCTTAGGGCCGATTAAGTCTCTGGATTCGGAGCGCCCTTCGTGGATATTACGATTGGCCACATTAAGTCTCCGGATTCGGAGCCCCCTTCGGTGCATGACACCTTAGGACCGATTAAGTCTCCGGAAGCGGAGCCCCCTTTGGTGCATGACACCTTAGGGCCGTTTAAATCTCCGGATTCAGAGCACCATCGACGTAGGAGTGCATAACACACTGTTTCACGAACAAAACAAAACAAATCAAAGCACGCCAACATCCGAAGTAAGGTACTAAACTAAGCATATAAAAAAGATAGAATAAGACACAAATGTTTGAAATAAAACTTTTTATTTGATCAAACAATTGTTACATAAACGCAACCCGCGTTTGAGCGTTACAATATCCATTTTCAACCTCAAAAACTAAAAAGGGGAAAAGACGCATTGGTAAAGCGGCGGCGCCGAATTAACTCCCGTCACCCGGTAGTCCTCTACGGTTTGTAATGCCTTGATCCAATTATGTCCAAGCCCATAACTTACGCTTTGCCAAATTTCCCCTGGTACCATTGACAATGTCAAGGCAAAGATCCAGGACAAGGAAGGGTAAACCTAACGGTCGTTGCCTTTCCTTTCAGGATGATCTGCTTCGACGACTTGGAGACTCATGCCAACTTTTGGACGCCCTGCCTCCTATACGGATGCGTTCTCTGCCGCGCCCCATTGCAACACCAAGCTCGGCTGAAGTCTGAGCCTCTCTAACTAACATACCCATTTATCTCACCTCACATAATAAGTTACTATTTATCTGCGCGAAGCGCCCACTCCTTTTATTCTCAATACTGGCAGCGATCTCGAGGCCCTGATGCGCTTTCATTAACGCTAAATTCCATGAGACAAACGTCGGTTGACATTCCCCACAGCCTAGTTATCCAAATGACTTTTTGACGCACATGCACTGGCCAAAAATCTAGGCCCCGAGCCGAGTCGAATTTGCCGCAGCCACTCTATTCACTAGTTTTCGGCGTCCTCAAGTCACAATGGCCTCATTCAGGAATAAACGGCTGCCACTCGACACTTGGCAGATTCTCGCGCCGATCAACGTTTATACGTTCATTCAAGCATGTATATAATAAAACGAAACATGTGCATACCGAATACGAACTGCAACGAAACATTTATAATAGAACGTTTTTATTCAAACAAACAATAAATTACATAGTTTTCAAGGTGTTCTGCGTTTCAACCTCACAATAAGTACACTTATATGGCGTCACCCTCGTCCTCACTCTTCTCGACTTCAAAAGTGGAAAACGGAAAATGTTTACGGTAGTAGAGTGGCGACGCCGAATCAATGCCCGTCGCTCGAAGAGCTTCCGCGGCTTGAGATGCCTTGATCCAACCGTGCCTAAACCCACGATTTTCACACCGACAAACTTCTTCGGCAAGTTTCTCTTTGGTCTTTTCGATTCCAACTTTTCGGCCATCATGAAAACCTTTTTCATAGGCCCTACCCTTCGCGTTCTCCATTGCGAACATACTGGCCGTCTTACGATCGGCGAGCGCGGCACTAATGAGCCGACTAGTAATCCTTTCTTCCACGATTGGGTTTCCCTGACCGGCGGGTTGTGCTTGAGCCGCCTTGACCTTCCTTAACTCGCGCTCAGCCGCCTCCACGTGATCCTCCAAACTTCGAATACGTTCCTCCTTCTTCTCCATTTCTCGGCGGGCAGCGCGCAGTCGCATGCCAATTTCATAGGCAGTGTAGAGCCCCTTCACCGCTCCGTGAATGCCTTCTCGAAATACTTCGTAGTCCTGTCGACCTACCATCGATTGCTGAACCTCAGGAGGAAAAATTTGTCGAGAAAACTCGACCGCTACATTTGGGTCTTGAACGACCTAGTCTGCTTCTGTCATGGGTCTATTCCCCACGAATACTGCGAAGCTTAGTGGGCATGGATTCGCGTCAGATCCCCTCTCGACTCGAGGTTGCGAAGATCTGCCCTGCAACTGCTTTTCCCGCTTGGGCGACCTGCTTCGACGTCGAGGAGACTGACGCCTCTCTCGACCCCCGGAACTCCTACTCCCTGTGCAAGGAGGATCACTCCCTCGATTCATGTCTCCACCCAACTCAGCTAGCGTCCTCCCTTCCCCTCTACTGTTGAAGAAGAGTTTGTTCGACATTCTCACGATACCTTCGAAAGCTGGAATTAGTTGTTTGCTGTACTCATAAAAGTTGTACCCTCAATCATTTATCCTTTACAGAGGTAGCACCCTTGAGGCAATCTCATTAATTGAGAAAACATCAATCGACCGGCGCCCAAATGATCATGCACCGCCTGGGGCAAGGGCAGATAGATTTATCAATATTCGGCTCAAGTGACCCAGACGGTCCATGAATCAACTTCAAAACTCCGAAGTTTGTCTCACCCGGCGCCCGAACGGTCATGCACCGCCTGGGGCAAGGGCAGATAGATTTATCAATATTCGGCTCAAGTGACCCAGACGGCCCATGAATCAACTTCATAACTCTGAAGTTCGTCTCATCCGGCGCTCGAACGATCATGCACAGCCTGCGGGCAAGGGCAGATAGATTTATCAATATTCGGCTCAAGTGACCCAGACGACCCATGATTCAACTTCAAAACTCTGAAGTTCGTCTCACCCGACGCCCGAACGGTCATGCACCGTCTGGGGCAAGAGCAGATAGATTTATCAATATTCGGCTGAAGTGCCCTAGACAGCCCATGAATCAACTTCATAACTCCGAAGTTCGTCTCACCTGGCGCCCGAACGATTATTCACCACTAAGGGCAAGGGCAGATAGATTTATCAATATTCGGCTCAAGTGACCCAGACGGCTTATGAATTAACTTCAAAACTCCGAAGTTCGTCTCACCTGGTGCCCGAATGGTCATGCACCGCCGGGGCAAGGGCAGATAGATTTATCAATATTCGGCTTAAGTGCCCCAAACGGCCCATGAATCAACTTCAAAACTCTGAAGTTCGTCTCACCCGACGCCCGAATGGTCATGCACCGCCTGGGGCAAGGGCAGATAGATTTATCAATATTTGGCTTAAGTGCCCCAGCCGACTCACAAATCAAGATATTCAATCGCAGAAAGCTCAATAGAGTAACCATTTTATCTAAAGTAGTGAAAGGCAAAACATTCTTCATTAACTTAACTTCACAAACTCTGTACAAATGGTGGTGAAATACCAAGGTAATTTTCATTACTAAATTGAGCGCAAATAGTAACCAATTTATACATGAAAACTACCCTGAGCCAACAAAAGTCTACCGAGCAAAAGCTTACATCAAAATCAAAACTACTTAATATAATCGAAATGACTCCCATATCAATTCTCGGGGTCAGATTCAAGTGGCTCAACATCCACTTGCTCGTAGGGAATTAGCAAGGCCAATGTAACTCCAGCGGCAGCAAGGGCTTTGAGCCACCCATGTTTGAACCCCCAATTCTCGAATTTGGGGACCTCATCTACATATTCCGTGAAGGCGACGCTTTTTCCTGCCTCAAATGCCCCAGAAGCCTCAGAATCGGCTTTTTCCTTGGCCGCCTTGAGCTCTGCTAACTGAACCTCCGCCTCGGCAAGCGCCTTCTTGGCTAACTTGGGCGATTCTTCGCTCGCATTTGCCCTATTCTCAGCCTCAGAACAGAACTGTTCAGCTGAGCGAGCTCTTTCTTTTTCTGCTTCAGCTCGCGTACTCTCCACCGCGGCTCTCATCACTTCAAACTCGGCCCTACTCTTTTGATCGTCCACCTCCTCTTGCAAACACTCAATCCTTCCAAGGGCCTGCCAACAGTCTGCAAAACAAGTTGAGGTCGTCAGATACCTTAATGAAAACAAATTCAAGAGAATTTGAGATGCACTTACCAGAAGCGCCAACTGAGCAGATAGGGCTACGGCCACAATATCCGACACGGCGCGAAAGGCTGCATTGTCAGCCGGCATGGAAATTGAAGCCGCCAGGCTCAACGCCATGGCTGCATCCTCAATGGCTGAAGCATCAAAAGAGATCGGCGTATAATTGGATCTTTGGCCGAACAATAAAAGGCACAACCACATCCGGCTCTTCTAAACGAGGCCGTTTGGCAGCAAGGCTAATTTCTGACCCAACCTCCCCTTCGGTGCTGCGCTTTTCATCGTGCTCCTCCGGAATCAGCCGCTCGCCAATGACTTGTTGTTCAACCCCTTTCCCCGTTTCGGCCGCAGTAACCTGAACCGTCTCTTCAATAACGGGTACGAAAGCTTTAATCAAGGTGGGCTCAGAGTGGGCGGCCTCGGCCTTCTTTCGAGCAGCCATTCGCTCAGCATTTTTTTTTCGCGCCATCTGCGTAAGGTTTTCCCCAGCCATACCTTCGAAAAAATCATCGGGTAAGTCTTCCAAATTTGCAAAAATATCTCCGGAAGAAAACTCTGCCTGACCTGGAATGGACGGTGTGGGCTGGTTAAGTCAGGCAACCTCGAATGCCGAACGTATCGCTTCGTCAACCTCTTCGGTCTCCTCAGCGACCTCCCTGGTTGGTTCGGCAACCACCTCTACCACCGGTTCCGCGTCTGCCCCCGAATCTGAATCTTCGAGGCCAATTTGCCTAAGGCTCTTGAAGCTGGGAAAGAGCAGAGCCGAAAGGTGTTGATCGCCGGCTGGAATTGGAATGCCTTCTGCAGCCGAGAATGTAGTATAAGTAGGTTCGTACCGGAGGAGTATGTGAGCAGCTCTTCCTTGCTTTTGTACGTTTGGAAGACCAAGGTATCTGAGTGCAGACTTGATCTCCTCAAGGACTGCGTCGTCGGTTGATGGAAGAATCTTCTTCAAACTGTTACCTGCAAAGAACAAGGGATGATTAAAGGAAAAAAGCCAAATAAAAGGCAAGTCAACAAACACAAGGCGTTACACGGCAACCTGGATCACCCTTCCGTCTGGGAATAGGATCTAGGCGGTCTTCGCCTTCCCCGAACTCCCAATTACCTCAGACATTGACCATTACATCATCAACCCTCTTACTAGAGCTGGCAAGCATGGTTATCAAGTGATGGTCAGTGTCCTTGGCCCTAAGAAAGTATCGCCCCAGCTGACTTGAAGATTTGGCCAAAGCGTAGCAGTGCCGAATCGCCGGAATGCCAAGGTTGATCCTAAGACGTCGGTTCAACTCTATCACCCCCATGATGATTCGAAAGAAATTTATGTTGGGCTGAGAAGGAATCAGACTCCAATAGCAAATGACGGCCCTAAGCAATGGATAAAGGGGAAAGCGGACTCCACCCTCCGCTATAGATAAGAGAGGGAAAACGATCGTATTTTGATCCTCCCTCTCCATATCAAAAGTACTGTCTGTCACAAGAGACAAGTGGACATCATCGGGAATGGAAAAATGTCACCAGAATCTGAAAATACGACCCTCAGAAAAGAGGTCTTTCAAGTGTTTAGCCATTTTTGCAGGGATTCAAGGTTTCGCCGAAATCAAAATGACAAACAGAAAATAGGATTGTAAAGAAAGGAGAAGAAGACTTATGAAGATTAAACGGAGCAGAGATAGACGGAGAAGAATTGCACAAAATGAGAATCAGAGAAGGGACACCCGCTGACGGTCCAAGAGTCTCGAATACACAACGAAATGTGCATTCGAAAGGACTAAAATTTCAAATCGCAATAAATGCGAGACGCACGAAGAAGGTGGGAAAGTGTAATGATGACCAAAAATGTGTGCGTATTCTGACATCTGTATTGGGGTACGCGAAGCCGCCTGACCTATTTTAACTTTTCTATTTCAAGACCAAACATGCTGATTAACTACCATTGATGGGGAGTTCCGGGGGCAATTGTGGGAGCCGAATTAATTGGCTAAATCAGAAGGTGCGTCTTAGGAGACTGATATCAATCGGCAGTATCTTATGAGTGGAAAGTCAAATATAATATACGTGCCGAATACGTATAGATCCTTAGAGCCGAATAATTGGAAGGGCAATGATTGAAAAGTAGGCCCTGGTCGTGAGGATCAAGGGAGAACCAAGTATAAATACAAGAACCACGGATTTAGAAAGGTATGTAAGAATCACTTCACTTAACTTAGTAAAGAAGCTATCTTGAGTGTCTGAACTGACTTGTCCGTCGAGTGCTAATTCCAGCACCCCTGACCGGAGTGTTTGTATCTTTTCAGGTGACTAGCTGAGGATCATTAGCGTCTCCCAAGATCCGAAGAGTATTTCCAAACCACTTCTCCACATCACCCACTTTGGAACAGCTTGATTTCATGTAGTTTTGAAAGAGTTTTGAAGATGTACAACCCAAATAAATTGAGTTTACAAACATGAAAATCAACATTATTCCAAATTAAGCGACCCAACTATCAAATAAGCAAATAGCCTTAGGGTAGGACGCTAAACATAGTAAGAAAGACAACACAAGATGGGTGCTAAAGCATAACAACTTATATATTTATTGAGTCGAGCGAACAACTACAAAACAAGGTGAGCAAAAATGTATGATCTTATGTACAAAATCCTAATGCAATTCACACATGAGATGCAACTAAAGATTCGGCTTCTAAGATATGACATGTGAATCATCTCAAGAATATGAAATAGTGCACATAATCATATAGGAATTGATTAAATCCACAAATACAAAATTAGCCGAATCAAGATGCATGAAACATGGATGCAGAGCAAGGATATACTAAAAATAAATAAAATAAATAAAACATGATGCATATTCACAAATAAGGAAAGCATGTAAAAGAACGAGATAGAAAGAAGTGAGGCAGGAAATTATTACAACACTTTGAATAAATTATTACAAACCAAATGAGAGAGTGAAATGAGGGAATATTGCAATAAAATCAAACAAAACCTTACAAAACACTCAAAATAAAAATAAACAAAATAAAAGCTTCATGTTCCTTGGAATCGTTGGCGAAAATTGGTCAACATTGGGAGATTACGTCATCTTGTCCAAAAGAACCTAGCCGGTTGGCCAAATAGGCAGGCCGGCCAACTAGGCCGAGCAAAACCTGTCTTGTTGCAAAACCAAGAAAAGGAACAAACAAGAAATATGTAGGTGGCTCAACTAACCACTATTGGTTAGCTTACAATACAACTACTATGAAACAAGAGCAAGCAAATAAGCAAAATAATAATAATAATTATGAGCTAAACAAACCACTTGGATTACATTAACACACTATGAAATATAAAGTAAGAAAATAAATATGAGATAGAAAATATAAGAAAATGAAAGACTAGAAATTCACCTTCCAAAGAAATATTGAACTTTTTGATTTCCAAACTTCCTCTTGATCACCCTCAAATTTAGGAAGTGTGCCCTCAATTCTCAATTCAAAACTAGAATGGAGCTCTGGGTACGTATGGTGGAAAAACGGCTAACTCTCTTATTTTTCCTCACTTTCAACTACATTCACTCTTTCTTTTGATCAATCACTACTGAAATTTAGCTATTTCAGAATTTTTGGAGTTGTTTTGGATGTATAAAAGGTGGAATTACAATGTGTATAAGCCATGGAAGGTGTTTATAGAAGATGGAAGTGTTTATGGCTTAAAACTTGAATTTTTTTTTTCTCTTTTTTCTCTCTCTTTTTTTTTACTATTTTCTCTTCAATTTCGTAGTCCTTCTTCTCTCTTGCAATTTGATCATTCTATATAGGTAATAAAGGAGAGTTAAGAAAGTCAAAAAGAAGGTGGGAGACAAGGTGGTAGACAAGAAATGAGATGGTGATATATGGGTCGGCCAATAGGTATGTGAGTATTCCATACACAAAAAATGCAAAAATACACCTTCTCGCCCTACTGGTTTGAAGTGGTCAAATACTATTTGGGAGGAAATATAACACAAGGTGATGCTTTGGCAAAGTTGTTAAGGTTTAGGATATGGAGTCTTAGGTTGGGGGTTCAAATCCCTTCACTAACATTCTTGTTTCTTTTTTTTGGGTAAAGACATGTCAGCGCCACATCATCAGCAAGGACCAATCCAAAGACATGTCAGCGCCACATCATCAGCAAGGACCAATCCAACCATGTCACGCCAGCAAGACTACAACAATAGCGTCACAATTAACATTTGACGAACGGAATATTCCTTTACTTAATAGAATATTCCCTGCCTTAACAAAATATTCTTCTCTCTAATGGAATATTCCCCTGAAAAGGTAATTTGTGACTATTTGTGAGACGAGAAGACTTGTTTCTAATTAAAACACTTGGCCAAAATAGGTTTAAGGTTGGAAATAAAGCTCAAATTCTATTTTCTTACTAAGGATTCTATGAGAAACACCTTCTTGATTTCATCATCAGGTGATCAAAAGAAAGCGCCCAAGTCTTAAGATCAGTCAAAATGGGGTGTCTACACTCCCCCAAACTGTATTGAACGCAGAGTGTCTCTCTATCTCTCTCCCTCTCTTCTATTTGCTTTTGAAGAACCCTAGGCTTCTACATTCCTTTTGATTAGAAGCCAAAGAATTCATGTATTTTGAATTTTTTAATTTGGAAAAAAAAATTCTAATATAATTTTTTTTGTGATTGGCACTAGAAATTTTATTTTGGCACTAATTTTTTTTGGTCATACCATTTAAGACAAATTGTGCACCTCAAAAAGTGCAATATTTTTAATGGCTAGTGCTCTGTGCACTATCAAAAGTGCAATACTTTTAACGGCTAGCATATGTGTGTCGTATATAGTTGTTGTATTAATGACATGCCATGTGCATGTAATAGAAAGTTTTATTATTTACGGCTAACATTGCAAGCCATAAAAAAATCAACGTTATTAGCATTCACAGCCTACACAATAGACACACCATGGTTGAAAAATTATTTACGACATGCAAAAAAATCAAGTCATGAAAGTGAGAAACTACAGCTTGCATTTATTGTATGTCATTGATGTGGTGCCGTAAAAAATCAATTTTATTGTAGTGAGTTAAGGTACTGTGGCTCGCCTTTTTCGCTCTCCCTTTCGGAAGCTCGAAAGAAAGCCCTACAGTTCGGACTCCCACAGTTCTGAATCTAATCTCACAAGTGCAATGTGAAATTGATAAACACCAAAGAGTCCAAATTCGACAAACCTTTTGAAAAATCGATTTTTGAATAAAAAATGTCAAAATTGGATTGCTTTGCCAGATACAGATTTGCCAACTAAAGATTTTATTTTCGAAAAATTTAGGAAACCCATGACTCGTGCCAAAGGTCACGCATCCATCATCACCAAAGTTGTCTCGGCTCGAAAACTTAGGTACGAGAGGAGAAGGTCATGGATTGAGCACCCCTGCTCGCCCAATCAAAGATCGGCCTCTACTAATCATGATATGATTTTTTATAAACATTATGTGCTCTTATTCCAGTTATTAAACTAGCATTACTATGTGATGGGCACAAGCAAGTATAGACTAGTTTGCTCAATTTGGAACAATTTAACTTATGTTTGTTTGCGAAAATGGTTTGAATTTGCCACCTCAAGTGGGCTTAAAGTTTGTGGATTTTCCACCAAATATAGTGGGCTTAAAACATGATTTGCCACTCAACAAAGTGGGCTTAAAACTTACATTCGTTGAGTCGTTCCAATTCAAACAACAAGCCTTCATCCACAGGCCTTCAAGCAGTTTATCGAACAAGCATTTAGCTACATGGCAAGCATGCTAAACATGGCAACATTCACATTCATGCAAGTGCTACAGTGTAAAAACTCACTTTGTACTCCAAGCTAAGAAGATATGAGTCAGAAAAAAAACATGCATGATTCCTAACTATGTCAAACGTCTAATGCAACACATGCAGTGAATGCAATTTAATAGGCTTGGCTATTAAGCATGTCATATGAAGCAATTTAAACATGTGATTAAACACGTATTCAAAGAATTATTTGAAATTGCAATGCAGTTGAATGATGCATCGAGCCTCGTGCATGCAATAAGAATGAATGGATGCAAGCATAAAGCATAAGGTATGATAATTGAAACATGATGTCCCTAATCTAACTATTAAAAGCGATTAAATAAAAAGGAGAAAGACATGGGGTTGGAAGACATACACACACGGACAGATACTTATTACAACATTATGCCCACGCGAAGGAGGGTCTGAATGAATAAAAGCTAACTAGCTAGATAAACTAAGATAATTAAGCTAATTATTATAACACAAATTAATTAGCTACAACTAACTAATTAAATAATTACAACAAAAACTAATTGAATTACAATGTAGGCTAATTAAATTAAACTAATTAATCAAGATAACTAATCGCGGGATGCGAGGGAGGCCCATGCATGTTTGGTTTCCACCCAAAGAACATCCTCTGTTTGCCCCCGAATGCTTCTGTTTGCACAACCCTTGCACTGTTTCCTTCTCCAGATCAACTATATCATGCTTCACAAGCACACTGCTCAAAATTCATTGGTGGCTGGCAGGCCAGAAGTGGTGGCTGGCCAGCCACCATTAAGGGGTTGTTGGCCATCACTGGTGGCAGGCAAGCCAGTAACAGTGGCCGGCAGGCCACTGATGATACACCATGATCAAGGGCAACGGAGACCTAAGAAAGTGGCACATTTCATCACTTTTGTGTATGAAATGTCCCAATTTTCTTGTGTTCAAATTAATGTCCGGTTTGAACACATGCAATGCAACACGAAGAAATGCTTATCTTGCCACTTTTACTTGTCAATTTTGTTTACACATTTTAGTTACCAAATCATTCTTTAATCAATTTGTCCATTGGTGAGTGTCCTCTAAGATGAAAGCAGTGTCAATCAAGGGGTAATGTAAGGCAAGAGAGAGATCATGTCGTTGATATGAACCCTCAAAGAGGATTAAACCATTAGGCATGACCTCAATCTCAAGCTTAAAGGATCCCAAGCTTGAAACAACCCTCAAAAGCAAATGAAAGAGTGAAGCAAAGAGGGAGGTTGCAGAGTTTATGGTGCTGAAATGGAGTGAAAACCAATACCAAAAGATGCTATCAACTCAAACAAGAGGTATCTAAGACCTTAAAACACCAACTTGTGAGGACTATTGCACTACAACCATGCAAAACAAGATTCAAATGAACTAACTAGCCCAAAACAAAGCTAAAGCAGGCTATTTTAGAGGCTAAAACATGCTAGACTTGAGCTAAGTTAAGCTAGAAAAACGTGCTATCATATGGAGCTAACTAGGCATGCAAACAAGACACAAGGAGGGGAGGCTAACCCCTCCAAATTTGGACTTCAAAAAGAGTTTTTTGCCACTGAAAAACCTCTAAAATTCAATCGTTAAAAGGCCCAAAAAAATTTGGTTTGAAAGTGGTGAACAAAGGTACAAAAACTTTACAAACAAAGAAGTAAGAAGGGTGAAACACCCCCTAACTGAAAATAGCCTCAAACCACCACCTTTAGGCCATAAAAATAGAGTTTTTAACAATTCAAAACCATCCCAAAAACAATTGAAAGAGATGGAAAAACAAGTATGCAAAACAGGTGTAAAAGGGGAGTACTATACCTCTTGAAGCAAGCAACAATTTTAGGCACAAATTCAGGTCAAAAACACCTTCTAAAGCTCCAAGAAGGCTTCAAAGGACCTCAGCTCAAAGATGATCATGTTTGATTAAGGAAGCGTATGCAAAAGTATAGGATTTGTAAGCAAATGTATACAAAATTGTAAGAGAGAGAGAGAGAGAGAGAGAAAGAGAGAGAGAGAGAGAGAGAGAGAAATCTAGAGAGAAAGAAAATTTTGCTCCAAAATTTTCTAACCCTCCACAATAAGGGAGAAGGTCCCATATTTATAGAAAAAAAAGCTTTTGGCTGAGTTATATTAGTCCATACACGTGTATGGTGGTCAAGCTTATTGTGCCAACAGTTGGAATAACTGTTAAGAAAATATCTGCAAAAAGGCATCAATGGCTGGCAGGCCACTAATGTGGTTGGCCGGCCACCAATGATGGCCGGCAGCCACCAAGGGTTGCAAGCTTGAAGATTTTGGTCCAAAACAGGGCATAGAATGGATAGGGTTTGAAGGCTCAAAGACAGGGCATTCCGCCAAGGACTTCGGGCACCAAAACGAGCACAAATGGTCATAATCATTGAGTGCACAAGCCATGACGTCCAAGTCTTAAGGATGGTAAAAAATGAAGTGTCTACAGGTACTAATACAATACTAACCTCCACCTCTCATCATAATGTTAGGTAATTTTTCAAACAAAATGATTAAATGGGAAAAATATGACGCAGAATTTGGTGCATATGATGTTGGGCTCTGCAAAGAAACTAATTAACACATGGGAGACTAAAATAGAAAAACAAAGTGGGACAGCAAATATAAAGGTTGATGAGAATCTGCAGAGCTTTGCTTCAATTGTCGTCTCTGAAACTTTGTTTGGGCATAGCAATTCCAAAATCATCAATGAATTGCAAGCAAGGTTCAAGCGTCTCGAAAGGGCCATGAAAACTCTAATCCTAGTCGGCGGGATTCCTGGTTTGTGGTAAGTGTTTGCGTTTTAACTTCCCTCTCTGCCTCGCATAAACACAACTTACTGAATGCTTACTGACTTGTGAGTGGCAAGTGAACATTCATCGACTTTTTTTTTATGCTTATTTTGAAAAATGGTTGTTATTTAGCTATGTTCCAACGATGAGCAACATAGAGAAATGGAGATTGAAGAAAGAGATACATTCATGAATTATGCATATTGTCAACGAGCATTCATCTAAGGTAGAAGTGCTACAATCGATCATCAATGGAGCTAAGATGAGTGCTCCAGGACCAGCTACAGTAGAACAACCCATAGTCGACAACTGTAAGAATGTTTACCTAGCAGGGCTTGAATTCACAGCAAACACTGTAGCTTGGACCTTGATGTTGCTTGCAATACACCCAGAATGGCAAGATCGTTCCCATGCGGAGGTTGCTGAAGTTTGTGGAGAAAGCTCGCCGATGCTGCTATGCTTAGCAAAATGAAAGTGATAAGTTCAGAACCTCAATATAGCTAAATAACTCATGTTCAAGTTATAAAAAAATTAATGCTCCTAATATATAAGTATATTCAACAAAGTTTTGCATAGAAATTTGTGGATGACTTTTTTCTACCATGCACAATCTCTTCACTAGCAAGATTTGTGAAAGCTAATTATGTGTTCCTTTAATCTGAATTGTAGTTAACAATAGTGATCCAAGAAGCATTAAGACTCTACCCTCCAGGTCCCTTCATAGCAAGGGAAACCGTAGAAGATATGAAATTCAAAGACCTTGAAGTTCCAAAAGGTGTTGGTGTTTGGGTTACTGTGATGCCACTTCACCACGACCCTAAACTCTAGGGTCCTGACCCAAGTAAATTTAATCCAGAAAGGTTTGCTAACGGCATAAGAAGTGCTTGCAAAACCCCTCAAGCATATATTCCTTTCGGCATGGTCCCCATATCTGTGCTGGACAATTATTTGCAATGCTGGAGATAAAGGTTGTCTTGGCTATGATCCTATCCAAATTTTCCTTTTCCCTTGATCCAAATTATATCCACTCCCCAGTAATGGAGAATACTATACGACTTGGACATGGAGTGAACCTCATAATGCATAGGTTAACTAAGTGAATACCTTGAGAAGTACTGAATAATCGTATCCATAACGAAATAAATGAAAATGATACTTGTGTGAGTATACATATATATATATATATATATATATTCTCTAGAGGGGAGGTGAATAGAAAAACTCTATTATTTTTGTTCTATGTCTTTAATCCCAACTCTCTTTGTAATTTTATTAGCTAGGCAAATGATATTCCCCCTTTGCAGTTGATTTAATTTCAATGTTCTTTACAATGAAAGTTATTGTACTTGAATATATGTTTAGGCTTTTTTTCGGAAGCGACTTATAAGTCAATTTATTGACTTTTTAATTTATTTAAATCACATTACCTCTTTTTTTTATACGTCTTTTCATAATAAATAAAAGTAAAATAAAATAAAACAAAAACCAATTTATTTAACACTTTTCCAAACCTAAGTCCATTTTAACAATATTATAGTGGTTTGGCACATTCCCAATTCCCTTGTCACCATTGTCTTTGGTTAAAATCATTACAATACCAATAAAATAAAGTACTCACGAAATAATCATGCTATGCTATGAATACAAATTAGATCTGATCCCAAGTTTGGATATCCAAGGAAGGAATTGTCATCTTGATTCAGGTCTCGTTTGGAAGTATATTATTTTAGTACTTTTTTGCTTTCTACAAAAAGATATGCAAAAAAGTAGAGAGGGTAATGTGACAACTTATAATGACGTTTTAACTTTTCAGCTAAAATATATAGTTGACAAACAAAATCTCATTTTATCTTAAAGTCCAAATTTTTTTAAAGACAATTCTAAAATTAAACTGATAAATCCTTGATAATTTCATTTTTTAAGTTAGGGAGATTTATTAGAAAATTCTTTTTCAAGTGTTTGTATCACAATTAGTCCATAAGATATTCTTATATTCCAGTAAGTCCTATTATTTGAACATTTGATCTATCAAATCCTAATTCTCATATTTAAGGTATTTTATGGACATTTATACACTTACAAATATTTTTTGAACGGTTGGCAATTTGGTGATGTGAACATTCATATTTTACTATGTGAATATTCATATTGACGTGCGAATGTTTACATTGACAATGCGAATGTTTACATTGACAATGCGAATATTAATATGAACATTCACATTGACATATTAACATTCACATTGATGGTGTGAACATTTACATTGACGATATGAACATTTATATCACAGAATATTCACACCGTAAATGTGAATATTATTAGGGATATTTTGAAAGCTATGTCACTCATAGGACTTGTTGGAATATAAGAAAATGATGTGAATTAAATAGAACATAAGTAGGTAAAAAGGGATTTATGAAAAAGTGTCCCTTTAAGTTATAAAATTGGAAAAAAATTAAGTTGATAATTCCCACAAACTATAGTTCCTACCAGACCACGTGCTTCACAGAATGTATAAAAATTATTTCTAGGGTCTCTTATTGGAGAAGTTATTGGCTGGTCTTAGGGCACCGTTAAGTGGTGTCTTAAACATATTATGATTGGTAGAAGAGGTGATATTCACGATTATGTATTAAGTGATTGCGGAATAGAAGAAGGCATGATGAATTATGATTGATAAGGAGTAAAGCCACATGACACCCTAGAAGTACCAAATAATTTTTCCTGTTATAGAAGGTATGGATTGATTAGTAAAAGAGAATAGAGATCATAATAAGAGGTAAACAATTTTTCTCAAAGTAATACTCAATTATCTACTACTACTACTATTATTATTATTATTATTATTATAAAAGTGTCAACAGTTTGTCATGTTTTCTGCATTTTTAAATTTCAATTTTATCTTCTCAAATTTACTATATTTTCTAAAAGTCATGAAAAATCGTATATAAACCAACTGTAGACGCGCTCCCGGGAACTCTCCGATATTCGAGAGCCTGCGAGGGGTGCGCGAATCTCGTTTTTTCCTGAGCTTACTAATACAGTTCGGACTCAATGTCACGGTTCTGAATCTAATCTTGCAAACTGCAATGCAAAACCAATAAATTACCAAAGAGTCCAAATCCGGCAAATCGTTTTGGAAAACTGATTTTTGTAAAGAAGTGCCAAACATGGACTGCTTTGCCAGATACAGAGTCACCACCTAAATGTTTTATAAAGAAGTGCCAAACATGGACTACTTTGCCAGATACAGAGTCACCACCTAAATATTTTATTTTAGGAGAATTTAGGAAACCCTGACTCGTGCCTAAGGCCACGTGTCCGTCATCACCAAAGTTGCCTCGGCTTGGGAACTTGGGTACGATTGGCGAAGGTCATGTAATGAGCACCCCCGCTGGCCCGATCAAAGATCGGCCTGTACTAAGCATGACATCTTGTTTTTGAAAACACATGTGTTCATATTCCGGTTATTAAACCTAGAATTACTATGTGATGCGCACAACATACAAGTATAGACCAAATCGCCTAATTTGGAACAAAACATTGCATATCCGTTTGTTTGAAAACAGTTTGAAGTTTGCTACTCGTAAGTAGGCTAAATCGAGGATTTCGACGAATTGTTCCAATTCAAGCAACCCAACCTTCACCCACAGACATTCAGGCAGTTAATCAAATAAGCAATTAGCCTCATAGCAAGCATGCTTTCATGGTAACATTAACACACATGCAGTATGCTAAAGCATAAACACTCACAGGGTACTCCGAGCCAAAACAACAACTAGTTAGTAATCAATGCATGATCCTAGTTCATGTTAAGATGGCTAATGCAACACATGCAAAATATAACTAGAAATAGGCTCGACCATTCTAAGATGGCATATGAATGTAACAATTGATACACGTATTCAATTTGGAATTGAAATACAATGCAGTTAGTATGATGCGCTGAGCCCGGTGTATGCAAGACAGATGAATGAATGCACGCATGCGAAGCATAAGGATGCTAATTGAAATATGACCTAAAACTAACCATCGAAAGCAGTTAAGTAAAAGGGAGAAAGAAGTGGGGCTTGGAAGACATGCATCACACACACGCACACTTATTACAACAGTTGTGCCCTCTTGATGGAGGGTCTGAATAAATAATACAAACCAACTAATTAACTAACTAACAAGCTAATTAATTATTACATAACCGAATGAATAATTAGCTACAACTAATTATTACAAAACCAAATGCTAACTAACAAGTAAGGAAAGCAGTAAACAATGCTGTTCCAGCTCTAGTTGAGGGAGAAGAGGATGCATGCTCGGTTGCCGTCCCGAAAAGCTCTCCGGTTGCTCTTTAGAGGCTCTGTCTGCAGGGTGTCCTCAAGGAATTCCTGCCGAACCTTACCAAAACCAGTCTGAGGAATACACCAGTGGCCTGCTGGCCATGGGGGGCCACTACAGACCTCCCTGCCAACAAAGAATGGGCACTGTCGGCCAAGAATGAAGGACTGTCGGCCATCTGCAAGGCACTGCCGGCCACTGATGTGCTGTGACACCAAGCTGCAGTAGAGCACAAAATAGAGAAAATGGAGGGTCTCCCAAGGGTATGTATGCACTATGCCACCCCATATCACCTCAAAACATCAAGGGAAAGGCATAACCGGATCCAAGACCATCAATCGCGCATCTCGATGCATGATGGCCAAAGATCCAACATGTGCAAATCAATGTGAAATGAATGCACAAATAAACATATAAAGCCTAAAACTCTATCATGTGTGATCAAGAGCATCGGCAACCGAGAATTGAGACACGTTCCATCACTTGAAGTATGAAACGTCCCTCGTTTCTCGTGCTTGGATTAACACTTAATCCAAACAATAATGCAGCACAAGCATGGCATACACAATGTGACGTAAAGCAAGCATGCAACAACATGTAATGGAACTAGCATGCGACGACATGCAATGTACCGAGTATGTAATAAGCATGCAACAACATACAAGACAATCATGCAACAATATGCAAAGATGAAGCAAGCATATAACAATATACAAGACAAGCATGCAACAACATGCAAGGATGAACTTAAACCAAAGTGGGCAGACCTCAGCCATGCCCAAATCAGTGGCCATTAGGATGAAACAAAGGCACCAAAAACACATTCAAGCATGCACAATGCAAGGGCCCATTAACTAGGCCTAAGAGCACAACCCTCAAGAAGGCTCAAAGAGTGATAAACATGGAAGTGTGACAACACTAAGTGCACTGAAATGATGTAAGAAATGATGCCAAATCATTTAAACAAAACAAGTAAAGCATGCAAAGGTCCTTAAAGCATGGAGCTATCAAAGGGGACTACAAGGGAGGCATGCAATACATGGCATAAATGCATGAACTAAGTATGGACAGAGCTCAAATAGGTCAAAATAAGGACCTAAACATGCTGAGATGAGGGCTCAAAGGCCTAGGAAAGATGGCATACATGCTAGGCCAAAACGAGGCAACAATGCACAACACTCAAAGACACTTGAAGCATGAATGAAGTGGGAATATGGCCATGCTACATGCTCTGAAATCAAGTATTAAATGATGCCAAATCATCTAAATAACTCAAAGATAACATGCATGAGGCATCAAAGCACAAAGCTAACAAGGCCAATTACACTACAGCTATACAAAGCATGAAGGATATGGCAAAGGCAACCCAAAACAGTCCGAGAACATGTTAAAATGAGTCTAAAACATATATGGAAGGAAGCCAAAATGAGCTAGCATGGTGAGCATGAGGCATGATGCATACAAGGCAAATAAGGTGGATTACACCACACCTATTAAGACCAAGCATGGGATGACTCAAACAACGAAAATCAGAGTTATAACATGGCATAATAACCCTAAAAACACAATGAAGTGATGGCTTGCAAGCTAAAGCATGAAGGCATACGCAATGATTCATGTTAAGGCATAAAGGGGTAAACCCTCCAACACATTGATTAAGTGATAAATGCAAGTGCATGAGCATGAAATATGGACTGAAATAACATTACAAGTGATGCCAAATCATTCAAATAGTCCAAGTAAAGCATGCTAGTGGACTTGAGGCACGAAGCTAACAAGCTAGATTGAACCAAGGCTATACAAAGCAAGTCATGGATGACCAAGGCAACATAAATCAGACCTTAAACATGTTAAAACATGAACAAAGTCTTCTCAGAGCTAAGCCAAAAGCATGCTAAAATGACATGTCAAAGCATGATGTATGTTAGGCTATTTCATAGGATTGCACTACAAGTGCATGAGGCATGCAAGGGCCAACCAAACCAAACCAAAATAGAGTCATGACATGGCAAAACATCACCAAAAACATGTTGAAATGGAAAGAAAACATGCTAGAATGGCATGCTACTTCATGAAGCATACAAAGCTAGTTTGTGTGATTTACACTACAAGTGTATTAATCATGCATGGAGTGACCAACCCAAAAAAAAAAACAGTGACATGCCTCAGCAAAATAACCACAAATACAAGCTAAGATATGGCCAACATAAGCTTAACAAAGATGCTCATACATGAGGCATTCAAAGCAAGTAAACAAGACACAAAGGAGAGGGGATGACCCTCTCCTATTTAGGACACCAAAACTACTTTTCCACCACTGAAAATTCTCTGGATTTCAATGGTAGAAAGGTCATGCAAAGGCTTCAACAAGAGCCTAAAGGGATGGCTCAAAATAAGGCCTAACAAGGCCTAAGAGGGGGTAAACAACCCCCAACGAAAAAGTGACCTTAAACAAAGATCCAAAGCACTTAAAAACAAAAAAAATTTCAGTTGAAAGAAAGGCCTTAAACAATATTCAAGGATGGCCAAAATGAGATACAAGCAAAGGCTTAAATGGGGAATATGCTCACCCTTGAAGATCAACTTTGAAACCAGCAAGCTCTTAGGCTAAAAACTAACTTTCAGAGCTCAAGTAACACTCCCAAGAACCTCAGCCCAAAAATGGACTTTAAAGCACTATTCTATGCAATATATATAGAGAGAGAGTGTGTGTGTGAGAAATATATAGAGAGAGAGATATATCTTCTCCAAATATGCTCCACCTCTGCTAAGGAGAGAGGGCCTCTCCTTATATAGAGGAAAAATAATGCAAAGCTTGTTCAAGAAGCTTGGCAAGAGCTTCATCCCTCCATACACGTGTATAGAGGGGAGATGAGTGAAATCCAGCTGGCTCAAAAGATCTGGCGTGAAACCTACTGAGACAGGGGTTCTGCCGACCATCAGTGGTGGCCGACAGTGGCTCATTGATGGCCGACAGGCCTCATTAATGGTCGACAGTAACAAAAGCATGGCCGGCAATGCCAAAAAGTGGCCGGCAGTGCACTGTGAGAAGCAAGCTGAAAGGGCCAACACATAGTCCAAAAATGGGGCAGAAGAGGCGCAGGGTTTGGAAAGCTCAAACCTGTGACGTTCCACCGCGACAGTCGAGTACTCGACGAGCAATCGAACTAGTTGTTGAATGTACCTGTAAGCAAAACCAAGTCTTGAGGACGGTCAAAAATGGGGTGTCTATAGTTGTCCCTTTTTGACAGAACTCGAAAGTCACAAAGTGACGGGAGTGAATGTCAAAGTCCAGAGACGACCTATTTTTTACAAGGCCAAAGACTCGGGTAAACATTCAATATAACCATGCGGAGATGCGCCCGTAGGCTGGGGAAAAATGCAAATGACATGCACGATGCAAGAGCATAACTTATGATTATGTAAAGAAAGTTGTGATGAGGCAATTATATACAATAAATGCAACATTTTAAGCAAGTGAATAACAGTCCTACATATTCCAACAGAAAGGATATAAGAAAATTGTGCAATTCTTACCACATCTCGCGCAGAGTGAATACAATACCGTCCGGTTTGTATGGTCGCGCCAGCTTCAAATGAACCGTACATACAATATCGTGCCTGTAAAACCAAGAAACTCAACAGGTACAATATCGTCAGAAACAGGCATAGCAATGCAAGTGAAAAGTGCGTGACAACGCAAGTGGAGAGGTGCATAACAATGCAAGTAACATGCGTGACAGCGCAAGTGAAGATCTGCACAAAAATGCAAGTAACATGCGACGCATAACAATGCGAAAGGGATGCAAAACAATGCAACCTAAGTGTGACGCATAACAATGTGGAAGGGATGCAAAACAATGCAACCTAAGTGTGACGCATAACAATGAGGAAAGGGGTGCAAAACAATACAATCCTAAGTGTGACGCATAACAATGCGGAATGGATGCAAAACAATGCAATCCTAAGTGTGATGCATAATAATGCGGAAAGGGGTGCAAAACAATGCAATCCTAAGTGTGACGCATGACAATGCGAAAAGGGTTGCAAAACAATGCATTCCTAAGTGTGATGCACAACAATGCGGAAGGGGGTGCAAAACAATGCAATCTTAAGTGTGATGCATGACAATGCGGAAGGGATGCAAAACAATGTAAACCTAAGTGTGACGCATCACAATGCGGAAGGGATGCAAAACAATGCAATCCTAAGTGTGACGCATAACAATGCGGAAGGGAACGGAAAGCAATGTAATGCACTAACAAGTGCAGATGAGGTGCGCAAGATAGCGCGAATGATGCAATGCACAAATAGTGCGATGTACAAAATAGCGCGAATGATGTAATGCACTAACAAGTGCAGGTTAGGTGCGCAAGATAGGGCGAATAATACGCAATGCACTAACAAGTGCAGGAAGGTGCGCAAAATAGCGTGAACAATACACTAACAGGTGCAGGAGGATGCGCAAAATACCTCGAACAATGCACTAACAGGTGCAGGAAGGTGCGCAAAATAACGCGAGCAATGCACTAACAGGTGCAGGAGGGTGCGCAAAAAAAGCGCGAGCAATGCACTAACAGGTGCAGGAAGGTGCGCAAAATAGCGCAAGCAATGCACTAACAGGTGCAGGAGGGTGCACAAAATAGAGCGAGCAATGCACTAACAGGTGCAGGAGGGTGCGCAAAAAAAGCGCGAGCAATGCACTAACAGGTGTAGGAAGGTACGCAAAATAGCGCGAGCAATGCACTAACAGGTGCAGGAGGGTGTGCAAAATAGCGCGAGCAATGCACTAACAGGTGCAGGAGGGTATGTAAAAAAGAACGAGCAATGCACTAACAGGTGCAGGAGGGTGCACAAAATAGCGCGAGCAATGCACTAACAGGTGCAGGAGGGTGCGCAAAAAAGCGCGAGCAATGCACTAACAGGTGCAGGAGGGTGCGCAAAATAGCGCGAGCAATGCACTAACAGGTGCCGAAAAGGGACACTCTAACCACGCTGAAATCGTGAGAAGAGGTCAACAAATTCCAAACACGCTGAAATCGTGTGAGGAAGGAACAAACTCTAATCACGCTGAAATCGTGAGAAGAGGTAAAAAAATTCCAAACACGCTAAAATCGTGTAAGGAAATGGGACAAGGGAGACATATAAGGACATATCCTGGTATTTCAGAAATAAGACGTATCCCCGTGTTTCGGAAAGAAGAAAAAATATAGGGACGTATCCCCGTGTTTCGAAAAAAAAGAGAGAAACATAGGGACATATCCCCGTGTTTCCCGAAGAAAGAGAAACATAGGGGCATATCCCCGTGTTCCCGAAAGAAAAGAGAAACATAGGGACATATCCCCGTGTTTCCCGAAGGAAGAGAAACATAGGGACATATCCCCGTGTTTCCCGAAAGGAAAGAGAAACATAGGGACATATCCCTGTGTTTCCCGAAGGAAAAGAAACATAAGGACATATCCTCGTGTTTCTCGAAGGAAGATAAACATAGGGACATATCCCCGTGTTTCCCGAAAGGAAAGAAAGAGCGTGCATAACAATGCAGCAAGAGGAAAGGCACACCTCTCAGTGTACCACACGCGAGAGAGGAAAGGTAAATTTCTCAGTGTGTCAAACGCAAGAGAAGAAAGGAAGCATCTCTCAGCGTGTCACACGCGAGAGCGGGAAGAGAAAAATCTCTCAGCGTATCACACGCAAGAGAGGAAAGGGAAAATCTCTCAGCGTATCACACGCGAGAGAGGGAAGGTAAATTTCTCAACGTGTCAAACGCAAGAGAAGGAAGGAAGCATCTCTCAGCGTGTCAGACGCAAAAGCAAGAAAAGAAAAATCTCTCAGCGTATCACACGCAAGAGAGGAAAGGGAAAATCTCTCAGTGTATCACACGCGAGAGAGGGAAGGTATCAGTCAAACTAAACCAGAACTTGCTTGAACGAACAGTACATACAGTACCGTGCATAAAGAAACTTGATAGGTAGAATGCAATACAATGCATGATACCAAAGGAATGCAACAAATAGACAAAGCATCGCTTTTGAAAGCACCTCATAGGGGAGGGGCAGTGAACCGCTTTACTCTGACGGAGATCTCCCTTGTGTTCTTTGAACCCTTACCGTCAACTCACAGTACAAAGGTCCTGAAATGCTGACAATGAGCAACGTCTGTTGGGGAAATTACGGATGCCGCTTTCCTTCCAGACCATACTCACAACTTTTCCTCATTGCAAAGCTAAGGTAACTCTGATGGGGAATGGTACTCAAGGAGAGCACATCTGATTGCCATTCTGGCTTTGAAACAGTCAACACAGTATTCTGTTCACTCTAAACACACAGCTTATACATCAAACTGCTCACTCTGAACATACAGCTCATATAGCACACTGCTCACTCTGAATACTCAGCTCATAACACAGTACTTGGTTTATTCGGCACACAGCTCATACTGAACATACTGGATGTAGTGACGGAACTTGCAGAAGTTGAAACAAAAACAGATGCTCTAAATTTCATCTCTTTTCTTTTGCTTCGCAGGCCAAAACCCATACGGCTTCAAATAGGTCCTGGTTCCACTGTCTGTCATGACCTGAGTTGAACCCTGCGGTTTTATGAAAGAGCGAATCCTGTTTTGCACAAATGCGGAGAATGACACAGCACTCTGAGCACAAAAGGATTCATTTTGAAATTGAGAAATGAGTTCTCAACTGGGTATTGAGCCTACAACTGAACATGGAGCACCACGACTCAAGAAATAAAAAAAACAAAAGGTAAAACAACCTAAACACATCTATTGACTCACGAGACGACTCAAAACAAGAATCGAAAACAAAAGCACACACAACACTCAGATGTGTACCACCAATGGGAGACCTCTCAGTTCACAAGGAGCTAGTTTCTTCGGTTGTTGTTTCCCACCCTTTCTCATTTGTGATTCTCACATCACTTGGCCCTCAGGCTCTGTTTTTCTCTTAAAAGCCCTTTTCTCACTTTTCTCTCAGCGCACATCTCTCTATTCTTCAATCTCTCATTTTTTATCCCTCCCCTAGGTGGTTGATGGATAAACAAGAAGTTGCGGGCTCTTGCCCCTAGCATTGTGCTAGATTCTCATTCTTCTGCTCACAACAGTGAACTTCCCCCACAGAGGGGTTGCGCTACAATTAGGTGTGTAGCCAATCTGCAGCTGACATCGGTTGACGATGCTCTGCTAGGGAGTTTGGACGTGATCAGATATGTCCAGATGAGGAAGTGGAACATCTTGATCCATTCCAGTTTGTGCTTCACACTTGGCTTGAAAAATCGTTGCTCGAAGGGTGTGAGAGCTTTCTTCCCTTGGTTGTTAGCTTCAGTTGTGCCCTTTTCCGGCAGGTAGAGTGCCCTTTCTGGAAAGTAGAGTGCCCTTTCTGGCAAGTGTGGTGACAATGGGGAAAAGACAGAACACCTGACTTAACTGTGCCCCTAGTTCATCATTTTGACCATTTTTTGTTTTGGTTTTCTACTAAAATAATTTTGACCAACATGAGAGTTAGATTAACATACTTATTCAACTTTTTGATTTGAAATCATGCAAGTCAGGTTATGAGCACTGAAAATTTTCCTTTTTGGGTCCAAGAAATGGTCCAGTTTTTTGAAAATAATGGAATAATTTTTGAGAAAATTAGTCAACTTCATTAAAAATTCTCAAAAACTGTTTTTGTAAGTGGCCACTGCTCAACGAGCGCAAAACCTATTCTTGAGATGCACAACCTCGGATCTGAAGGAAAATTGTCCCTTGTCTAAATGGCACTGTGTGGCAACGAAACGTTGCCCCTTGTTTGAATGGCACCGCAACGCACTGTACGGCAACGGAAAGTTGCCCCTTGTTTGAATAGCATCGCAGCACACTGTAACCAGTTTTCAAGGTGACGATCACAACCGAACTCTCGGATACAAAGAAGACAACGATGATCAAAACCATTACATGGACACAGTCGATTTAGAAGTGTTTATGGCTGGACTTTAGAATGAAGTTGCCTACGTAACCCAAACATGGGAATCAAGCCTTACGTAGTTCGGGGTAAGGTACACTCAAGTATTAACCTCTCCTTTTGCGCTCTAAATTTTGCCAAGGCCGCCCTTCCGGGTTTTCAACCTTGCGAGCTGTGTTCTTCTTTTCATTTCAATTATTTTTATTTCTTCTTTTCTTTGTTCATTTCTCTTCATCTTTTTTCTTTTTTCTTTTTTTGTTCTTCTTTTTTTTTCATTCTTTACATTTTTTCTTCTTTTTTTTTTCTTTTTCATTCTTTTCTTCGCTCTAACTTTTGCCTGGGTGGCCCTTCTGGGTTTTCGGCCCAGCGAGCCTCTTAAGGGTAAAAGTGTAGCTTTGTCCATGTCAAATGGTTTTGAGATCTCGAAGCCATCTGAATCCAAGAGAGTGGCTGTTGTTTGCTGACGATGTAGAAGTCCATCCGATGGGGACTGAATTGCCCCTAGTGTTGTGGATAAGAACTCGGTTGTCCTTCAACAATACTTTCTTCTTTCCTCCCTTTTGAGATTTGGCATTCTTGCCGACCTTCGTTAGCTTGAGAAACATCCCAATTTTTGACTCTTCGAGCACATATGACATTCTTTTGCCCCTAGTTCGAGGGGTGCTTCTGATCTAGCTTCACAAGCTTCCTTTGATAATATCTGATCTTCTTGCCCTTAGTTCATGGGCTGCTTCAAATCTGGCCACACAGGCCTTCTTGCCCCTAGTTCATGGGCTGCCTTAGATCTGGCTACGCAAGCCTCACATCATGGTTGACCATTGAACACTCTGAATTAAGATTCAAGGCTTGAAAACAAAAGGGTCGAGTCTCGAGGCCGAGAGCGATCCTAAGCTGCACAATCTCAAGAGCGATTCCACACAGGTCTTTGCAGGACGGCGCAAAACATTTTTTGAAATCTTTTAAGAAAGTGACAAATCGCTCGCACTGAAGACAGTGCGGACCCTATCTAGATCAAGCCAGGATCCTTCTCAGTACTCACATTAACAAGCACGATTTCATTCATCAAGGGCTTAGCACACATCTATTTCTCTTAATTGATCAAATTTTTACAAATTCCGAGGAATTCCTTCCTCTTTGTTTTCAATACATTGTTCAAAAAGTTTTGAAAAACGTAGGTCAATGCAATGATTTCAAGGCACAGAAAAGTAGGTGAAAATGCACTGTCGTTCCCTTCAAATTTGTTGGCATAACTAGCTCAAGTCAGAGACAAACTCAAAAGTGTGAAAATCACTGATGTTCCATTCAGATCTTCTGGCATAACTGGCTCCATGGCAGAAACAAACTCAAAAGAGTGTAAAAGACAAACACAAAACAAGAAAGCGATGTCCGAGTTAACACACCCAAAATCACCCGACTCTTAACAAAATAGGACTGACTCGATACAACAAGACAAACCTGAAACAAAAAGACTGACTCAAAACAAAGAGACAGACTCAAAACAACACAACAGAACTGACTCAATACCCAAGCCAGAAAGTACAAAAACTAGCATTTACACAATGCTCAAAATAGTGCGTGCCATATGCCACATCAGGAGTAAACTGAGTGCCGCCCGCAGGTGGTTCATCCCTTGATCACATCACATTATCCTCCAGGTTCACCGACCCAGTGACGATAGACTTTGCTGAACTTGGCGGGAGGACGACCCCGTTGTCAAACAAGTCCTGTACTTCGTGGCGAAGATAGAAGCAATTGTCGGTGCTATGACCAGTTTGTTGGTGGTGCGCACAGTATTGGGTAGCGTCATGACTAGGTGGAAGACGACTAGGGAAAGGAGACCGAGGCTCGAGGGGTTTGAGATGCCCATTTTCACCAAAGATTTGAAGAGCCTTGGACAAAGGCATATAGAGGGCATGGAAGACCCTGCGACCTCGGGGTAAATACTTCGAGGTTTGTGGGTTTTTACTGGGTGCACTAGAAAAAGGATCGGCGGGTGCAGGCTTGGTCTGCTGATCCTTCCAGGGTGCAGAATTAGGGTTGGAGGGAACGGTTCTGGTATGACGGCCCTTCTCTCGATTTTCCCCTTGACTTGAACTGCCCTCGGTCTGAGTGGGAAAAGTGTCATCCATAATTTTCGCAGCAACTGCGAGCACCTGCTGTTTGATCAATCCCCCGGCTTTCAATGCCTCAACAGCCTGCAGAAGTTGTTCATAGGAATCAGTGTCCGCCCCCGCCTTGTTCTTACCACTCGCCTCAGCTTGATCGAAGGTTTGGGTTACTACATCAGTGCGAAGTCCTGTTGTTGTTGACATGCCATTGTCGGAACTTGGGATGGCTTTAGGTTGACTGAGTTCAATTACAATTCGCCCTAATAGTGGAGGCTCTTCCGGCATGAAGTTCCCGGCATGTGATATGATCGATGGCGGAGCCGACATTCCGAAGGCTAGATCAGCCACAGGTCTTTGAAGATCGCCAATCATTCCCATCAGCTCAAAAGTGGTGGGCTCACAGCTTTGAAATAATTGGGGTTCCCAGATTGGATGTGCGGCAGGTGACCTGGGTGGGCGTTGCATTTCAACATCGGTCTCACCCTGCATGGCGATTCCCTGGTTTAAAGTTGTTGCCATGACCACAATTTTTTCTAAATTTTGCAACATCACAAGTCTGCTGAACTGAACTAAGGTGATGTGAATGGTGACTAGCGGATCAGATGAATTGGTGAGCCTCGACTGGCCTTTCTCTGCCTTGCCTCAGCGAAGGAAAATATTGGCTGCTCTTAAACTGAATCTCTGACCTGACAAAGTCTATCAGTGTAAATCCAATGAACGTCGGGGGATATCGGAGCCTTCTGAAGCTACGGTTGCCAAGACTACCCCCTCTAGCAAAAGAGAAAACAGGCAGCATCTCAGCCCAATTAGAATAGATATAAGCATAGCTGCATGACTGCACTCTCTACTGAATTCTGTCCAAAATTCTGCCTGTAAATTGATACCCTCAGGTAAAACTGATTCCCCAAAATACTGATGCCCGTAGGCCCGATACCCAGACTTGCAAACTGATATGTGCATTCCTGTAGAGACACACTCTAAAAGCACATAGCAAGCAAATGAGAGCCAAAACACCCCTATGTTGGGGTAGGGTTTCACTGTCCTATTTTGTCAGGAACTAAGGTTTCACTACGCACGCAACGATTTCAAACCACCTACAATCGGGTAAGCAACCTGTCCTAGTTTGGAATAGTCACTATGGATTTCGATATGCACTAGGTCGAATGGTCAAAAGGGGTGCCCCAGTAAAATCGGGGTTTGTGTTCTGTCGTGGTAGAGCCCGCAACCGGTCTGCCTTATGGCACGCTTTTCAAAGCAAGCCTCCAGCAAACCGTTCAGGAATAGCATACGGCAAACACAGTGTCCTAGGCGCACCAATGCAAATGCAATGCAAAGAGACACATAAGTGTAATCAAAACAAGATATCATGAGTTCGAATCAAGTTCTCTAACTCCCCAGCAGAGTCGCCAGAAACTGTAGACGCGCTCCCGGGAACTCTCCGATATCCGGGAGCCTGCGAGGGGGCGCAAGTCTCGTTTTGTTCTGAGCTTACTAATACAGTTCGGACTCAATGTCACGGTTTTGAATCTAATCTCGCAAAGTGTAATGCAAGACTGATAAATTACTAAAGAGTCCAAATCCAGCAAATCGTTTTGGAAAACTGATTTTTGTAAAGAAGTGCCAAACATGGACTACTTTGCCAGATACAGAGTCACCACCTAAATATTTTATTTTAGGAGAATTTAGGAAACCCTGACTCGTGCCTAAGGCCACGTGTCCGTCATCACCAAAGTTGCCTCGGCTTGGGAACTTGGGTACGATTGGCGAAGGTCATGTAATGAGCACCCCCGCTGGCCCGATCAAAGATCGGCCTGTACTAAGCATGACATCTTGTTTTTGAAAACACATGTGTTCATATTCCGGTTATTAAACCTAGAATTACTATGTGATGCGCACAACATACAAGTATAGACCAAATCGCCTAATTTGGAACAAAACATTGTATATTCGTTTGTTTGAAAATAGTTTGAAGTTTGCTACTCGTAAGTAGGCTAAATCGAGGATTTCGACGAATTGTTCCAATTCAAGCAACCCAACCTTCACCCACAGACATTCAGGCAGTTAATCAAATAAGCAATTAGCCTCATAGCAAGCATGCTTTCATGGCAACATTAACACACATGCAGTATGCTAAAGCATAAACACTCACAGTGTACTCCGAGCCAAAACAACAACTAGTTAGTAATCAATGCATGATCCTAGTTCATGTTAAGATAGCTAATGCAACACATGCAAAATGTAACTAGAAATAGGCTCGGCCATTCTAAGATGGCATATGAATGCAACAATTGATACACGTATTTAACTTGGAATTGAAATATAACGCAGTTAATATGATGCGCCGAGCCCGGTGCATGCAAGACAGATGAATGAATCACGCATGCGAAGCATAAGGATACTAACCTAAAACTAACCATCGAAAGCGGTTAAGTAAAAGGGAGAAAGAAGTGGGGGTTGGAAGACATGCATCACACACGCGCACACTTATTACAATAGTTGTGCCCTCTCGACGGAGGGTCCGAATAAATAATGCAAACCAAATAATTAACTAACTAACAAGCAAATTAATTATTACATAGCCGAATGAATAACTAGCTAATTATTACAAAACCAAATGCTAACTAACAAGTAAGGAATGCAGTAAACAATGTTGTTCCAGCTCTGGTTGAGGGAGAAGAGGATGCATGCTCGGTTGTCGTCCCGAAAAGCTCTCCGGTTGCCCTTTAGAGGCTCTATCTGTAGGGTGTCCTCAAGGAATTCCTGTTGAACCTTACCAAAACCAGTCTGGGGAATACACCAGTGGCCTGCCGGCCATGGGGAGCCACTGCCGACCTCCCTACCGACAAAGAGTGGGCACTGCCGGCCAAGAATGAAGGACAACCAACCATCTGCAAGGCACTGCCGGCCACTGATGTGCTGTGACACCAAGCTGCAGTAGAGCACAAAATAGAGAAAATGGAGGGTCTCCCAAGGGTATGTATGCACTATGCCACCCCATATCACCTCAAAACATCAAGGGAAAGGCATAACCGGATCCAAGACCATCAATCGCGCATCTCGATGCATGATGGCCAAAGATCCAACATGTGCAAATCAATGTGAAATGAATGCACAAATAAACATATAAAGCCTAAAACTCTATCATGTGTGATCAAGAGCATCGGCAACCGAGAATTGAGACACGTTCCATCACTTGAAGTATGAAACGTCCCTCGTTTCTCGTGCTTGGATTAACACTTAATCCAAACAATAATGCAGCACAAGCATGGCATACACAATGTGACGTAAAGCAAGCATGCAACAACATGTAATGGAACTAGCATGCGACGACATGCAATGTACCGAGTATGTAATAAGCATGCAACAACATACAAGACAATCATGCAACAATATGCAAAGATGAAGCAAGCATACAACAATATGCAAGACAAGCATGCAACAACATGCAAGTATGGACTTAAACCAAAGTGGGCAGACCTCAGCCATGCCCAAATCAGTGGCCATTAGGATGAAACAAAGGCACCAAAAACACATTCAAGCATGCATAATGCAAGGGCCCATTAACTAGGCCTAAGAGCATAACCCTCAAGAAGGCTCAAAGAGTGATAAACATGGAAGTGTGACAACACTAAGTGCACTGAAATGATGTAAGAAATGATACCAAATCATTTAAACAAAACAAGTAAAGCATGCAAAGGTCCTTAAAGTATGGAGCTATCAAAGGGGACTACAAGGGAGGCATGCAATACATGGCACAAATGCATGAACTAAGTATGGACAGAGCTCAAATAGGTCAAAATAAGGACCTAAACATGCTGAGATGAGGGCTCAAAGGCCTAGGAAAGATGGTATACATGCTAGGCCAAAACGAGGCAACAATGCACAACACTCAAAGGCACTTGAAGCATGAATGAAGTGGGAATATGGCCATGCTACATGCTCTGAAATCAAGTATTAAATGATGCCAAATCATCTAAATAACTAAAAGATAACATGCATGAGGCATCAAAGCACAAAGCTAAGAAGGCCAATTACACTACAGTTATACAAAGCATGAAGGATATGGCAAAGGCAACCCAAAACAGTCCTAGAACATGTTAAAATGAGTCTAAAACATATATGGAAGGAAGCCAAAATGAGCTAGCATGGTGAGCATGAGGCATGATGCATACAAGGCAAATAAGGTGGATTACACAACAACTATTAAGACCAAGCATGGGATGACTCAAACAACGAAAATCAGAGTTATAACATGGCATAATAACCCCAAAAACACAATGAAGTGATGGCTTGCAAGCTAAAGCATGAAGGCATACGCAATGATTCATGTTAAGGCATAAAGGGGTAAACCCTCCAACACATTGATTAAGTGATAAATGCAAGTGCATGAGCATGAAATATGGACTGAAATAACATTACAAGTGATGCCAAATCATTCAAATAGTCCAAGTAAAGCATGCTAGTGGACTTGAGGCACAAAGCTAACAAGTTAGATTGAACCAAGGCTATACAAAGCAAGTCATGGATGACCAAGGCAACATAAATCAGACCTTAAACATGTTAAAACATGAACAAAGTCTTCTTAGAGCTAAGCCAAAAGCATGCTAAAATGACATGCCAAAGCATGATGTATGTTAGGCTATTTCATGGGATTGCACTACAAGTGCATGAGGCATGCAAGGGCCAACCAAACCAAACCAAAACAAAGTCATGACATGGCAAAACATCACCAAAAACATGCTGAAATGGAAAGAAAATAAGCTAGAATGACATGCTACTTTATGAAGCATACAAAGCTAGTTTGTGTGATGTACACTACAAGTGTATTAATCATGCATGGAGTGACCAAACCAAGAAAAAGCAGTGACATGCCTCAGCAAAATAACCACAAATACAAGCTAAGATATGACCAACATAAGCTTAACAAAGATGCTCACACATGAGGCATTCAAAGCAAGTAAACAAGACACAAAGGAGAGGGGATAACCCTCTCCTATTTAGGACACCAAAACCACCTTCCCACCACTGAAAATCCTCTGGATTTCAATGGTAGAAAGGTCATGCAAAGGCTTCAACAAGAGCTTAAAGGGATGGCTCAAAATAAGGCCTGACAAGGCCTAAGAGGGGGTAAACAACCCCCAATGAAAAAATGATCTTAAACAAAGATCTAAAGAACTTAAAAACAGAACTTTTTTCAGTTGAAAGTAAGGCCTAAAACAATATGCAAGGATGGCCAAAATGAGATACAAACAAAGGCTTAAATGAGGAATATGCTCACCCTTGAAGATCAACTTCAAAACCAGCAAGCTCTTAGGCTAAAAACCAACTTTCAGAGCTCAAGTAACAATCCCAAGAACCTTAGCCCAAAGATGGTGGTGTATCTCTATGTGTTGTAGTGCAAAAGTGCAAGAAAAATGGACTTTAGAGCACTATTCTATGCAATAGAGAGAGAGAGAGAGAGAGATCTTCTCTAAAAATGCTCCACCTCTGCTAAGGAGAGAGGGCCTCTTAGGCTAAAAACCAACTTTCAGAGCTCAAGTAACAATCCCAAGAACCTTAGCCCAAAGATGGTGGTGTATCTCTATGTGTTGTAGTGCAAAAGTGCAAGAAAAATGGACTTTAGAGCACTATTCTATGCAATAGAGAGAGAGAGAGATATATCTTCTCTAAAAATGCTCCACCTCTGCTAAGGAGAGAGGGCCTCTCCTTATATAGAGGAAAAACAATGCAAATCTTGTTCAAGAAGCTTGGCAAGAGTTTCATCCCTCCATACACGTGTACGGAGGGGAGATGAGTGAAATCCAGCTGGCTCAAAAGATCTGGCGTGAAACCTGCTGAGACAGGGGTTCTGCCGGCCATCAGTAGTGGCCGGCAGTGGCTCATTGATGGCCGACAGGCCTCATTAATGGCTGGCAGTAACAAATGCATGGCTGGCATTGCCAAAAAGTGGCAGGCAGTGCACTGTACGGAGCAAGCTGAAAGAGCCAACACATGGTCGAAAAATGGGGCAGAAGGGGCGCAGGGTTTGGAAAGCTCAAACCTGTGACGTTCCACCGCGACAGTCGATTACTCGACGAGCAATTGAACTAGTTGTTGAATGTACCTGCAAGCAAAACCAAGTCTTGAGGACGGTCAAAAATGGGGTGTCTACACCAACTATCTCTTTATTTTTGGAGTTGAATACTCAAAAACAATATATCTACTTCCAAGAGTCCTATATAAATATAAACAAACTGTCTTCTTTCTTATAAAAAAAATATAAAAAATAAAAAATAAGACATCACCTTATGTTTTATATTAATAATGATTTTAGAACAAAAAATAAATACTTTTTCTTATTGCTTGTGTCCACTGACTATATACGTAATATTTACAATTGTTCATCATGGATCAAATCACTGTGAACAAGTTTGGTTAAATCTTAAAGTTGTATGCATTCATTTGAATCTAAACGGAGGAAAGTGCATGTGTTTTTTAAAATAGAGATTTATGCTGCATCTTAAAATTTCGCAGATTATATTCATACAATTTTTTTTTTAAATTATATTTTATAAGCACCTGAGGGGTAGGTTCGATGGTTAAGGATCGGCCCAAAAACGCTTTCACTTGGGTTCGATCATTCATCGCCCCTCGACATGACATCCTTATACATTGCTTCAACCAATTTCTTAACCCGAGATTGGGGACTCGTGGAGCATGCACAACCTCTTACTTTTTTGTAACCCAAATATACATATATAAATAATTTATATAGTACTTTAATAATCAAATAATGATATCAAAATTATTATAATAATTAAAAAAAGACAATGGTGTCCTATCTCAAAAGACAATGGTCTCCTCCTACGGTCGGCACACATTTTTTGGTGACTCTGAGCCGTAACTAACCTCTTATGGATAAGCGCAACTTTCTTTGTTGTCTCCTAGACTAATTCTGGACCCAAAATGGATGCATCACCCACCTTAGCCCAATACATGGGAGATCTATACGGTCGGTCATACAGGGCCTCAAACTGTGCCATGTTAATAGTCGATTGGAAGCTATTGTTATAGGCAAACTCCACTAAGGGCAAGTGCCTCTCCCATGAACCCTTAAAGTCAAGGACACAACCCTAAAACATATTGTCTAAAATTTGAATGGTGTGCTCTGACAGCCCATTAGTCTGTAGATGATATGCAGTGCTAAAGGTCAATCTCATTCCCAAGGTACTCTGCAGGCTTTGCCACAACCGAGCTATGAAACGGGGATCTCTTTCCAAAACAATCGTCACAGGGAACCCATGCAACCTCACTATGTCCCTAATGTAAATGTCAGCAAGATAATCTACCGAGTCACTTACGCGCATAGTTATAAAGTGTGCTGACTTAGTGAACCGGTTAACTACCACCCAAATGGTCCTCGGAAGGCCCACGACAAAGTCCATCATGACATGCTCCCACTTCAACTTGGCTATAGGCAAGGGTTGCAACAAACCGGCTGGTCTCTGATGCTCAGCTTTCACTTGTTGACAAGTAAGGCATTTCGATAAAAACACGGCCACATCCTTCTTCATACCCTCCACCAAAACTGGCGACTAAGATCGTGATACATCTTTGTGCCTCCCGGATACATTCCAACGCGTGAATGATGAAACTCTCAGAGTACTTCCTCTTGGTAAGACTCTGGCATGAAGAGGAGATCAAGGTATCTAACACTCAAGTCGGAGTACACGTTCAAGCCCTTCTCTACCTTCCCATTAGAGATCTTCTCCCGGAGGGATTCTACCTCAAGGTCACCTCTCTGTGCTTCTATCACTCGGTTCACAAGTGTAAGTCATGCAACAATCGAAAACTATGTCGCAGACTCAACCAAATCGCCAAGATGCAAGTCAAACTCCCTAATAGCACCTAACATCTCCCATTCCCAAATGGCAATACAAGCTACACTGCTAATTGACTTCCTACTAAAGGCATCGACTGCAACATTGGCCTTTCTCAGATGATAATGTAGCTCAAAATCATAATACTCTATAAACTCCATCCACTTTCTCTGCCTCAGATTCAAGTCTTTCTGTGTAAACAGATATTTCAAACTCTTGTGATCAGAAAACACTTCAAACTTCTCACCATACAGATAATGCCTCCAAATCTTTAAGGCAAAAATCAATGTCGCTAACTTTAGGTCATGAGTAGGGTAGTTCCTCTCATGTGTTCTCAATTGTCACGAGCTATAGGCTATTACCTTCCCCTCTTGCATTAAGACACAACCCAAACCTTCTCGTGAAGCACTACAATACACAGAATAGCCCAAACCCCTCTCCAAAATAATCATAATTGGAGCTGTGGTAAGGCTAACCTTAAGCTCTTAAAAATACTTCTCACCAGTCTCATTCACACAAACTTAACTCCCTTCCTCGTCAACCTATTTAATGGTGAAGCTAATCTTGACAAATCTTTCACAAACTAACAGTAATACCTGGCCAACTCCAAGAACCTACAGATCTTGAAAGCATTCTTAGTTTGTTCCCAATATTGCACTGCCTCTATCTTGGATGAATCTACAGTCAGCACTTCCCCAGATACCAGATGGCCTAAAAACTTAACCTCCCTTAGCTAGAATTTCCATTTCCCAAACTTAGCATATAGTTTGTTGGCTCTAAGAAACTCAAGCACCACTCGCAAGTGTTCGTCCTTAGAGGGTGAGTAAATCAAGATGTCATCCACAAAGACGACCACAAAACAATCTTAGAACTCACGGAAGATCCGGTTCATTAAATACATAAACACAATTGGTCCAGTGGTTAACCGAAAGGGCATCACTAGAGACTCGTAATGGCCATACCGCGTACAGAATGCTGTCTTCGGGATGTCTTCCTCCTTTACTCTCAACTGGTGATAACCCGATCTCAGGTCTATCTTAGAGAAGCAACAAGACCCATTCAATTGATCAAACAAATCATCTATACGAGGCATTGCATACTTGTTCTTAACAGTTACCTGGTTCAACTTCTGGTAATTAATACAAAGTCACAACGCACCATCTTTCTTTTTGGCAAAAAAAAGTCAGTGCTCCCCAATATGAAGTACTAGGACAGATAAAACCCTCATCTCGCAACTCTTGGAGTTGAATATTCAACTCACTTAACTCAGCAGGGGCAAACCTATATGGTGCCATAGAAATCAGTGTTGTGCCAAGCACTAAATCAATAGAAAACTCGATCTCTCAGTGAGGTAGTAAACTAGTAAGATAATCTAGAAAAACATTCGGGTATTCACAAACTAACCTTGGCAAGTCAACTCGGACTTCATCACACTCATTACTTAAGAAGTTGGCAAGAAGGCAACTAAGCTCACTCCGCCCACGCGGATCACACATCAGTGATAAGACTCTATCAATCTGGTGACATATAGCGACCCTCAGATGGTAGCCTGATAGGATGACAACCAGTCCATTCTCAAAATAACATCAAAACTAGACATGTCAATCAACACAAATGCAAAAGAGAGTCGGCGATCGGTGACCTCTATGTCACAACCCCGACACCCCTGCTTCAAAACAACCTCACCAACAATAGGTGACACTACACAGATAGGAGATGCTAATTGGGCCAACTCTAACCCCAAAATTGATGCAAATGCAGACAAGATAAATGAATGGGATCCTTCCATGTCATTCAACACATTAGCAACTAAATTGCAAAACAAGAAGGTACCTCTCACTACCGATGGTGCTCAGCATACACAAGCCCGGTAGGTTTCTACACAACCTGCTCACCCATCAGAGCATAAGCTTGATACACTGACTAAGCTGAAGACGCTCCCTGATTGGCCCTCGAAGCCTATGCTAACTGTGCAGGCTGGTGGCTCTGTGTCTGTCTCGAACCAGACACACCGGATGTGCCAGCCAACTGAGGGTAAAAGCTCTTCATGTGTCCCACCTACCCACACTACTAACAAGTGAGCAGCTGCCTTCTCCCCTAACTCTGGCTCTGAGAACAAGCCGAAGACGATGTAGACTGTTGCCTTTCTCTTCTCTACATGCAAGCTGGAGACTTGTGGCCCAACTGGCCACACTTATAACAAGTGAAATCTCCCTAACCACCTCTCTCAGAACCTGAAATCGGCACTGGAAAAGTGGACCCCAACTGGGCTCCCTGGGACTGCAGTGGGGTAGGACTCCTCTACCTCTTATTGTCCCCCTAAACATCCTGACTCCTCTTGCAGCTCCTCATCCTCTCCTCCTCTTCTCCTCTCCTCCTCCAATTACATCACGGTCTCAAGGTGAACCACCGCCTTTATAAGGCGTCCATAATCTCTAATCATCGATCCAGCCACCTTGAACATTAGCCTGGTCCTCAATCTCTTCTCAAACTCCAACCAATGGTGCTCCACTAGTGCCACTAACTCTAGTGCAAACCTAGAAAGGCTAATAAATGTGGCCTCAAACTCGACCACCGAAGTGTTCAACTGTTCTAGCTTGGAAAACTGGTCTCTCAACTTCTCCCCGACCGTGGGAGGTAGAAACTTCTCCTGGATGGCGCTGATAAAAGCTTCCCAAGTCACCCCAATGCGTCCACTTGTAACTGGTCATCCTCGATGCCAAGCATCTCGAGTGTTTTCATTATTTGCTCTAGCCACTCCTCTGCTTTCAGTGGCTCCTTCGAATCACCCGCAAACTAATCTGGATTCGATTGGAAAAACTCCCGCTTGAAGAAAGACGGCCCTACCTCAGCTATTTAGGCCTAGACTTGCTTGAAGAAAGACGGCCCTACCTCAGCTATTTAGTCCTAGACTTGATTATCAGGTCTGAGAATGTCCATAGACTCCCGTAACGCTCCGGCCATTTCACGGCTAAGGTGCCCATGGCCTGCTGACCTACTGGTTCAGCCACATTGGCCAGACTAATGCCCTCCTCCTGTGCCGAAATATCATTTGGTATCGGCATCTCCTGCCATCTAGGCGTACCATGCCTACCACCACGACCACATCTTAACATCCTAATAAACGTAACAAAAGAGATTAGCACATTTACAAATGTACCGAAGCTAACTCATTAGCGTTCTAATACAGTGGACAACAATAATTCACTTCACATAAGCATGTAGTCACATAAACACATACGAATTTCCTTCCTGGATAATGACCGTTCCGCTGCATTGCCAGAGTTCCATTTAGAAATAGCAGTAATCAAGTGCTCTTCTAATAGGACTTTTAGAAACCCGTAGACTTAATCAATATCCTAGAAATTAAATCTCATACCCATATAATCACATAGACATGTTATCACATAGCATTACAAATATACAGATATCTATGTCAAGTGAAATAGACCCATGGCGGTAAGAACCACTTCCCACGTACCCAAAGTATTCAAACTCGATACACTCTGATACCAAGTTGCTCCGCCCACAAAAATAATTACAATAAATCAGCTCCAAACACTATTACAATATGATATAAATAAAATAAAAGGCTTTCATTAATCATAATTAATATACAAAAGGTGACACATGCGATATACATTCATAAATCGTTCATCCTGAATCTACAACATGCGTTACAAGAAGTAATAAGAACTAAAAGCTAAACAGATATTCATATGCCCTAATGGCTTACAACATTCCAAGACCGTGCTTTGTTACAACAAAAATGAGTCATAAGCTCAATACGAATAAAGCCCTAGTCTTATAAAAAGTAAATACAACATAAACAGGAATTGAGCCTTTAGCTCCATAATCCTCCCAAGCTAAGTCATTGGCGAAAGCATATCACCAACACCTGAAAATGGTTTTTTCCAAGTAGGGTGAGCCAAAGCCTAATAGAAACAATCTAGCACAATGTATGAATCTTAACAAAGATATAAGTATGATATGTATATACAACGTCCACGATAAAATCATTCGTATTGTTACAAGATCATACTATGCAAGTTTCATATCTCAAGCCATTTTATCTTAATTCATTTCAAGTCAATTCATTTCACCTCAACTCATGAGTCGAAACCAATGTTATCCAGACAACCCAACTGAGGTTACAACTCAGTGATTCTCTAATCAATACAACCATTACATAAACACATCAATTTTCCATTTTAAGAAAATTTCGACCGCGGGAATTGGCACCTATACGCACGATTTTCGAGACTTTTACCCTAGACAAACAAGCCAACTTAATTCAATGGATTCCACCCCATTTCTTCTCCCAAACGTGGAGTACATCCCCTTTCTCCTCACAAACATCATACATATACAATGTATTGAAAACACAGTCATATTCAATGACAACCGATAAGAGTTTAGTTTCCATTCACCTAATCTTCATGCAATTTCTACAATAATCATAGTTATCCTCCACCGATAGCCCAAACAAATATTTCTAATCCAATATATACAATTTTCAAAATAGATAAACTACCCAAATCTCCATAGGTGAGAGATAATATACATCAAACTCCACCATTTATATAAACATTCATCTAATTTCATATTCCCAATATTGATTTCATTATTTATACAAAATAATCATTTGAAGTATTTTAGGGAAAAACTCCATATCCTTCCAAATTCAACTTATGTGTCAAGATCAACAAATTTAACACAACACATCTTCATATCTATTCCCATAACCATTTTTAATACTTCATTAGAAAATCCCTCATTTGATTTTAAACCAAAACCCTACGTTTGTCTAAAATCCTCTAAATTCCAACATTTATTTGCACAATCAACGAATAACTAAGTTAAAAATCATAAGAGAGTGTAGAAAGTCCTTGCCTCAAAGTTAAAGGTTGAGCAAAGGAAGGAGGAAACTTCAAAGATGCCTAAACACAACTTTATTCGGATAGAAATGTAGCCCTTACGATGCTCTACCTTTTTATCAAGGAGCATAGGGTAGAGAAACCAATAGATTTAGGTGAAAATGTAGAGAGAAGGTAGGTTTTAGAGGGAGGGGGTCCCGACCTAGGGTTTTAAGAGAAAAAGATATGAAAAAGTGATGTAAAAAGGTGTTGTTGCGAACTAATATACGGACAGTCCGCTTGAGCGCAAGAAGTGACGCTCGAGCGTAAGACGTAATAAGTTGTTCCACTCGAGCGCAATAAGTGACGCTCGAGTGCAGAATGCACACTTCTAGTACTTTTGCAGACAATAGACCAACACTCGAGTGTAAGAAAGGCTGCTTGAGCAGAGAAAGAACTGCTCGAGCATAGAATACACTCTCCTAGTAGTTTTGTAGACCTGCATAAGTACTAAGAGTTCACAAAGCCCGCTCGAGCGCAAGAAGCGCCACTCAAGCAGATGAATAAAATTCTAAGTAACAAAAGTTTCGAAACTAAGCAACCAACTTGTCCCAACGCAACCACAACAACCCAATAGCCAAATTTAAAGAAATACAAGGAAAGCAAGATATAAACAACAATACGGAACCATGAAACCCGAGTCCAGAATACAACAAGGGTTGGGTCAAAACCGGAATCGCTATACGCGGTGTTGGCTCGAGCGATCCTTATTGCGCTGGGGCATTGGTCTTTTGTTTGTAAAATTACTAAGAGTTTGTATTTTACGCTCGAGCAACAACTTCTTATGCTTGAGCAGTCATATATTTTATGTCAAGACGCTTGAGCGACACTTCTTGCACTCGAGCGGTCTGTGCGTATATCGTTCCATGAAAGTCACTTTTTACATCACTTTTTCATCTCTCTCTCTCTCTAAACGTTTCAAAACCCTATTTTCTCTTACTCTCTCTCTCTAAAACTCATTTATTTCACTCAGAAACACTTAGATCTGTTGATCTTTTCACCCTTGTCCCTTTCTTAAAAAGATAGAAATCGATGAGGGTTTCGTTCTAATCGATGCAAAGTTAATTTTTGGCGTCTTCGAGTTTTCAACTCTCTGTCTCTTTTCTTGTAAAACTGGAGGTAGAGATACTTTTCACACTTTTTATGAGTTTTAACTTAGTTATTTGTTATTTCTAAACAATATTGCGATTTTGAAAGATTTGAAACAAATCTAGGACTTTGGCTAAAAATCAAAAGAGTGATTTTTCAAATGGATCCTTGAAAATGATTTTGATATGAAAAATAATGTTGAGTTGGGAATTGATGGTTCATTTTGATATTTGGGATTGATTTTGAAAAGAAAAGAGATTTTGCCCTAAATGCCTCAAATGTTGATTTTATATAAATTATGAGATTGATATTGAAATTGTGAAATTGGATTGATGTTGATGAGGATGGTGGAGTTAGATATGTATTATCACTCACCTCTTAAAATTTTGGAGAGTTTATCTTTATTGATAATTGTTATCTGTTTAGAAATATCAATTTTGGGTTATTGGTGGAGGATAGCTATGATTGTTGTAGAAATTGCATAAGAATTAGGGAAATTAAAACTATTTTCTCATTTATTTACATTGAGCATTATCTCACATTTATACATTGGAAAAGATTATCGAATTTGAGAAAAATGAGTGAATCTGGGAAACATATATTGTTTCGTTGAAATAAGTTGGCCCGAATATCCATAATGAGTTCCAAAAACCGTGCGTATACATGGGTGCCGATCCTGCAGACAAAATTTTCGTAAAATGGCAATAGTAGTGCTTGTATAGCTTACGTTTACATAGGTCCTGATTTACGGTTTCCTCTAGACGAAATTTTTGGGAAAGATTGTATTGTTTTGAAATTCCTAGAGCGTAATTCACTGCCCTATTTTTCTATTCCAAAGGAAATGATTTATGATATTATTATGGCATTGTATAGTTTTGGAAAGAGATATAAAATATTTTGGTACGACCATTACATATGCATTTACCTTATAGCTTTGTTAAGATTCATATACTCTGTTTCATTATTTCTACTAGGATATGGCTCACCCTATGTGGGAAAAACATTTAAGGTGCTGATGATATGCCTCCGCCAAGGCCATAGCTTGGGAGGACATGGAGCAAGAGCTTCTTTTGTGTATTTATTATATTTATTTTTTTACGAGCCAAGGGCTTTAACTGTATTGGACTTAAATCCACTTTTGTTGTAACCAAGCACTGTGTTGAAAAGTTGTAAGCCTTTAGGGCATTCATTTATCTGTTTTACCTTCGTATCTTACTTCTTGTACAAGTAATTAGGATAAATGAAAGAGAATTATTTCATTTTGGGTTGTTATGTAATTAATATTGACGTTACACATGGATCTATAAATATCATGAAAATAATTAATTATAAAATTTCTATATCAATCGAAATATTAAGCTACAATATCATTATATTTTCTTTAAAAAACTAATCCACATTTTTAACATAAATGAAAATATACTAATTATTTTGCATAATAATGTTCCAAATAATTATTTTACTAACTGATAAAAAAAAACAAAGTATGAGATTAAATATTTTTGTCCCTCTACTTATTAGTTTGATTCAACTATCTAATAAAATCGAGAACATTATCAGTTTTTTCCAGTTTTAAAACAGAGAACATTATCAATTTTTTTAATTTTTATTTTTAATGGTTTTTTTATTTTTTCAGTTTTGCACATCAATGTTCCATGATCATGCTCATTTATAGACACAAAATTTAATTTAGTTTTTTTCAATTTTTTTTTTAAAATTAACTTTTTTTTTTCTTTTTGCTTATAATTTTTTTTTCCGATTTGAAAGTTGATATTCTAAAGTTTTGAAAATCGAAATAAATGTCAAGTCATCATGTTCCTTTTTAGATAATCATAAATGATGAACAATCATTGTTTAAATGGCAATTTCGACTATTAAAAATTAAATGGGGCTTGAAGGTCCAAAAAAATCTTAGTTAGAACTTAATAGAATATAAGTTCATAAATTAGAATTTGTGTGTAAATGCCCCTTATATTAATGCATTCTTACACAAATAATATGCAATACTAGGTTCAATGAATTCGTATTATGAAATGAACTATTAAACAAAATTGTGTAATTGTGCAATTAATTTATACCTTCAATTGTATTCCAGGTACGAATTATGAAAAATTGAAGTGGAAAGTTGATAGAAAAATATTTGTATAACACAATATATTTAAAGGATCTGCTTATTGTTTATTATTTAAGATAAGATTGTAATATAAACAATCTAGTTATAAATTAATGTTTATTTTTATAAAATTTCTCATTTATCATTTAATTCTTCGGCCGAGTATGTATCCATTTCTTGCTTAGTTATATTTTAGATACAAATCAATTCACCCATATAAGTCTTCATATTTTGTATACATATCAAATATCAATTTAAGAGATACGTATAATTATAATATTAAAATCACGTGTCACGTGTAACGCACATGTCCAATCACTAATATTAAATAAAAAATTGATTTTATCCTAAAGTATACATTCTTATTTATAATGAACAAATCCTAACTAAACAAGTAAACAAGGAAGTAGCTAATTCCTTGTTTGACACTAAAATAAATAGAAAATTATCAACAAAAAATAAATAAATAAGCAAAATTGAGTTAAACCCAAATCTAAATACTAGGAAACAATAAAAATGCACCAAAACAAAGGTGCTAAAAACGAACTTTTCAAAATAGAGTTATTGCTAAAATGAAACTTTCCCAAAACAACAAAATCACTCATGTAAGGGCCTAAACGAAATAATTTGGCTAAAATTCACTGTATTTCATTCTCAAGACCACAATAATTTTTATGTGATACGCTATTTTCAGTCAAACTATCGCATTAAAGATAATTCCAAACTCGTCACAAAAGTATCATTATTACCCTCAAAATGTAAGTCTTTTTAATCTTAGCTTTCGTTTGGCATAAGCTAAAATGGAGCATTTTTGCTAATTGCCACAAAAAGACAAAATAGGCTTTTTAGTCCAATAAAGTAAAATGTCACATCCAAACTATAATCATTTCATTTTTTCTCTTACAAAAATTAAAAAAACCAAAAGGCCAATCCTAAACGAAACTTTTTAGTCCCAAGTTAAAATAGCTAAAAAACTAAAAAACTAAAAAATTAACTCACATTCTAAACGAATCGTTATTATATTTTTAGAACACTCATTAACAAAATTTATTTAATAAAATACATTAGTTGAATTTTGAGGTTAGTTGCTAACTGTAGGTCACTAAAAAAAAAATAAAAAAAATTCTACTGCTGTTGGTTACTAGTTTATAATATGACCACTCATCAAGTTAAGTGATGATGACATTATTGAATCTTATCTTTTAAAAGATGGGAATCTCTTTCAGTCCAGATATTAGACTAGAGGGTGTTGTTTGAGTTCGTAGAGTTTATCACAGATCTCGTTTTTATAATTTAAATTATTTATTTTGTCTAACATTTCGTATATTTCATCAACACAAAAAATTATGTCAATTCCATAATTGTAATTTATTCAATTTTTTACTAAAAAAAATAAACAATTACATTTTTAAAAATAAATCATATACTTTTTTAGTGACAAACGTAATAAATTGAATAAGTTACAGTTATTAAATCGACTTAATTTTTTTTTTATTTAAATGAAATACATAAAATACTCGACAAAATAAATGATTTGAATTATCCAAACAAAATCCGTATTGGATTCCAAAGATTCAAACAATACCCGCCAGTCTAAAAGTTAGACAGGAGGAATCCTCCTTTTTTTTTCCCCGCTAATTTCTTGTATATGCCTTCTGAAGTGGTCATCCTTTTCACTTGGCAATATTCCTAAATTTATTTTTTTATAGGACTATATATAATTTATGAAAAATAATAAAATGATAATATATATATTCAGAACAAGTTTGAAAAAAAAGAAAGGAAAAAAAAAAGCAACCTTGTTTTGTGTTTGCAATTAAAAAATCTAAAAATTAAAGTTTTTGCTAGGCCTTGTCCTTTTGTTGAATAAACCATGCTAAAAAACAGAATTAATTTATAGAAATATTACAAAAAATTAATTGTATGAAACATGAGTAAATATTTTTTGAGACTGACTTCCCTCCAGCTCGTAATTAGACTGGAAGGTACTATTAGGCCTATGGAGGCCCATCAGGAGTCTCGTTTCGATAATATGAACCGTTCAATATATAGAACTCGTCAAATACTATATGCCTGTAAATTCAATGAGATAACTATCGATATCCGATCAATATGATTTTTTACAAACATATAATACTCGACGAGTTTTATACATTAAATTGTTCGGATTATCAAAGCATCACTCATGAGTCCCGACAGACCCAATAAAATTTTCCAATCTAATCACGAATTAAAGAAAAGCCAACCCATATGTTTTCTATTCATTAATTCTGTACGGTGATGATATCAATAGTGTTCAATACATAGAGGCAAGGCCAATGGCTTGGAAGTCGTTGGGGGTTCCTTTGAATGGAAGGCAACTAGAATGTTGGGAAAATGTTGAGAGTGATTCACTGGTGATTTGATATGTTTGGCCACATACAGAAAAAATTGTATGAACTCAAGCTTTATGGGATTTGTCTCATTTAAATTGTTCACTTTTTGTAAATAATTGTGCCTAATATATGAAAAAATTAAATTAATTTAATAAAAATAATCACATAATTTCTTTTATTGTTCTCACAAAAAAATCAAAATTTTAAGTCATGATTGTTGTCTTTTTTAAGTTTCGTTATCATATCTATTTTATTTATTTATTTATTAATAATCTAAACATATAAATCTATAAATTGAATGGATCAAACTATTGAAATGAGAGTTAGAGCGAGATATTGAAACAATCTTGATCTAAAATTCAACACACAAATTTGATGCGAAGCATTAGTCTCATGTGAACGTGAAAACCACACAAAAATGTGAGATTTTGAGGAGTTCGCAGCAAATTAGCATCCCATCAATGACACTAAAATTTTACACACAAAGAGTGCCAGTCTAACCATTCAATCATGAATTGACCTAATAATCAGACACTTATTGAAGAAAGACTTTTGTTTAGATTATTTTATGAGGTCTGACTATTCACATTGATTTGAGTTGAGCTCATAGAGCTTCTTAGAAATTTAAAATTATTTTACAACCATAAAGATCCTGACAAAGTTGCCTTTAGGGACTTACAAATTTTCAAATCCTACAACCGAAAAAAACAAAAAAAAAAGACTTACAAATTTAAAGTGACCTTAAAATTTCAAACTGTTTGGGCCCAAAAACTATTCTTGTGTGATTTTTCTATTCTGTCCCTGTTTGATTGTAATATAAGGGGTAGAATAATAGCATCTCCAACAACTCTTCACAGTTTTTTCTTTTTCTTTATTTTTTTTTTAATAAAAAGTGTCTTTCCAATTTTACATAACCACTTTTTCAACTATTATCTCCAACAATACTCTATATTTTTTCTTTATAAGTTTTAAATATTTTAAAATATTTTTTCTTTGTTATTTTTTATTAAAAATATTTTCCAAGCTTTCTTCTCTCTCCTCCACAATTTGAGAAAAAGATAAGCGATGATAAAGAAAGAATAATTTTTTAATTATAGGGAGTGATTAAAGCCTCCATAAATATAGGGAGCCAAGAGCATTCCCATCTCTTCCCTTATATTACCTCCTTACTCAGAATAAGGAATTTTTTTTGTCAAAACACATCTCCAACAATTCCCCTATCCAACTTCCCAAATATAGGTATTGCTATACTCGGGAGTCACTATAACTCCCTCATGTCTGATAAATTCTTATTTTGTTTCGTTGAAGGCGCGAAGGATGTCTCTCGGATGTCCTGTGAGTGTCTTGGAGCTAAAGAAGAAAAATGTCCAACCGTCCAGCCGACTGCCCTGTGCATGTTGTGCTATTGCATTTGTTTTTATTATTTTATTATTAAAAAAATATTTAAATTTAAAGTAATTAAAAACATTTGTTTCTACTATTGTATGAATAATGATCTATATCTTGTGGTAGGAAATATGCAAGACTACGTAGGTGGTAATATATATCCAGTATTTTTGGACAATATAATATATCATTGAATTTCATATCCATTAATCAAGCAAAGAATATAAAAATGTGGGACACACTCTTTTTATATATATTTATATATATATATTGTCTCATATCTAGTGAAAAAGGTATATCCCAATCAACGAGAGGTTATTTAGTAATCTTGGAGAAATGCTCACACAATCCATTATATGATTTTTTATTTTATTTTAAATTTTATTATTAACAAATAGAAAATTTTATTGATGAAAATCAAAGGTATTAAGTTCATTACATGAAAATTGAAAAAAAATTTATTCGTTACATAACACTTGTTATATAGTCTTCCAAAAATTAACATAAAAATATTAAATTTTACTATTTTGACTAATAAAAATTATCTAGATAAATTATAAATACATCATTGAGATTTACTTAAAATATAGATTGTCTCTTGTAATTTCAAAACTTACAAATACCCCATTCTTAGATTTTTTTTATTTAACAGAATTAATTGAAAAAATAAAACTCATAACTGTTATCCTAAATAATAATAAAATTACCTAAATTATTAATTGAAATATATTTATAACGTTATTAAAAACTGTTAATTAACTTGATAATTTATAATAAAATGGACTATTTGTTATGAAATCAAACACTATAAGGATTAGAATATAATTTTTAAAATTACAGGAAACAAACCATATTTTAAATAAATTTTATTAGATATATTTGTAATTTACCTAAATTAATTTAAGATATCATATGAACTTGATCCAAAACCACCGTATAATTTCCCAGTCAAACAAGGTTAAAACTCAAAACGGAATCCAAAATGGCTGCTATCCATCCAAAATAAATAAAAAATAAAATAAAATTCTAGTCAAAAGCTGGTGGAACAATCATATCGATCGGTCTATTTGGCGAGCTGTAATATCGTTTTATTCACATAAGATTGATTGGAAAATTATAAATTAGTACAGTGTAATAATATTTGTATTTTTATGGTAATATAATGGTGTAAGTTTTTTTTTTTTTTTTTTTTTTTTTTTTTTAAAATTTTTTTTTACTCTTTCTTATATGTCAGAGTTACATTATAATTTTTTTTTTTTGTCTATAATGGAATTTTTTTTTATTGTTCCATTTATTCACAATTTTCCATCATGCAATGCACGTTTTAAATATTTTATTTACAAATTTAATACGTATTTATGGTTATTAATATTTTTTAATATACTAACCTATACTACTATATATTTATGATTATTTCCTTGAGTAATTTAATCGGACTTTAATATATAAAACAAATAGAACTTGTTTGGGTCTGCTTATATTTTTTAATCTTTTTATTTTTGTTTTCTGAAAACAAGTGTTTCAATCCTTTCATTACTTTTTTTAAATTAATAAAAAAATAAAAGGAACAGACAACCAAACAGTCAAACTTTTTACAGTGAACTCGACACTTCATTTCATTTGAAAAGTATATTATCTCAAGTTGTTTAGGATGTCTTAAATAAGTATACTTTTTAATTTTTTGAATTAAAAAATTAAAGAAAAAAATATGATTGTTTGGGTTAACTTTTTAACTTTTTATGAAAAAATATGTATTAAAAAATTATATAAATTAACGTGTAGGAGAAAATTATGATTGAAAGTTGTACAGCTGTACTTTTTGACTTTTGGTAAATAGTGATAACTTTTTAATTTTTTAAGTAACTTTTTAACTTTTTGACTTTTTAACTTTTTTTCAACATACCAAACTTAGCCTAAATTAAGAACATGGTATATCAACACATAACATTGCTTATGATGGTAAAAATTAAAATGACAGTGACATGAATGTTCTCGAATCAAATTTATTGGATAGTCTAACCTTAAAAATTTACATTTGTGCTAAAACATTTTATATTGGTCAATTTTATTTTGAAAATTTAAAATATAAAGTTTCATTTATTAAAGTCATATGAGGTGAAGATAAATTGTAATATCTATTTGCCATTTATATATGTGAATTTGTGTACAAGTATCAAAAACAGATTTGATGATAATGATAACAATATAGTAGTGGCAATTGTGGGGGGTGATAGAAATACACTTTATCAATAGTATAATGGTAAGAAGTTAAAAAATTAACATTCTACATTTAGAATAAGTATATCACGATAACTATCACATAATGTAATATATATATATATATATATATATATATATGTGTGTGCAATGTTTACATTAAATTCGTATTTCCGAAACATATACAACATCTATAATGTGTTCATATTCTCAAAACATATACAATGTTTCTATATTTCATTAACATAACAAAATTTCAATACATGATCAAGCCTCAGTAAATAAATCCGGATATTTCTCACGGACTTTTAACTTATGTTCCCAAGTTGCTTCCTCAATTCCGTGATATTTCCACAATGCCTTAACCTAGGGGATTGTCTCACCTCGCAAGACTTGGTCCCAAGTATCCAAGACTCCCATTGGTCTCTCTTCATATAAGGCATCATCATCTACCTGTAAGTCGGTCAAATCCAACACGTGCGATGGATCCGACTCATACTTCAAAAGCATGCTAATATGGAAACACATCATGAACTCCGGAAAGCTGTGGTGGCAAGGCCAAACGATAAGCCACCTCTCCAATCCCCTCAAGGATCTTAAAAGATCTAATAAATCGAGGAGACAACTTCCTACTCTTCCCAAATCTCATCAAACCTCTCCTAGGTGATATTTTCAAGAATACATGGTCTCCCATCTCAAAAGACAATGGTCTCCTTCTATGGTCGGCATATTTTTCTGGCGACTCTGAGTCGTAACTAACCTCTTACGGATAAATGCAACTTTCTCCGTCGTCTCCCAGACTAATTCTAGACCCAAAATGGGTGCATCACCCACCTTAGCCAAACACACAGGAGATCTACACGGTCAGCCATACAAGGCCTCAAACGATGCCATGCCAATACTCGATTGAAAGCTATTGTTATAAGCAAACTCCACTAAGGGTAATTACCTCTGCCATGAACCCTTTAAGTCAAGGACAAAACCCTAAGCATATCGTCTAAATCTGAATGGTGCGCTCTAATAGCCTGTCAGTCTAAGGATGATACGCGGTGCTAAAGGTCAATCTCATGCCTACGGCACTATGTAGGCTTTGCCACAACCGAGCTGTGAAACTCGAATCTCTGTCTGAAACAATCGTCATAGGGACCCCATGCAATCTCACTATGTCTCTAATGTAAAGGTCGGTAAAATAATTTACCGAGTCACTGATGCACATAGGTATAAAGTGCATTGACTTAGTCAACCAGTCAACTACCACCCAAATTGCATCACTACCCCGTTGAGTCCTCGGAAGGCCCACGACAAAGTCCATTATGACATGCTCCCACTTCCACTTGGCTATAGGCAAGAGTTGCAACAAACCGGCTGGTCTCTGATGCTCGGCCTTCACTTGTTGACAAGTAAGGCACTTCGATACAAATACAGTCACATCCTTCTTCATACCCCTCCACCAAAACTGGCGACTAAGATCGTGATACATCTTTGTGCCTTCCGAATGCACTGCAAGGCATAAATGATGAAACTCTTGTAGTACTTCCTCTCGACAAGACTCTGGCATGAAGAGACGATCATGGTATCTAACACTCGAGTCAGAATACACGTCTAAGCCCCTCTCTACCTTCCCACTAGAGATTTTCTCCTGGAAGGATTCTACCTCAAAGTCACCTCTATGTGCTTCTATCACTCGGTTCACAAGTGTAGGTCATGCAACAATCGAAAACAAGGCCGCAAACTCAACAGACTCGCCAAGATGCAAGTCAAACTCCCTAATAGCACCTAACATCTCTCATTCCCAGATGGCAATACAAGCTACACTGCTAATTAACTTCCTACTCAAGGCATCGGCCACAACATTAGCCTTTCTCGGATGATAACGTAGTTCAAAATCATAATCCTCTATAAACTCCATCAATTTCCTCTGCCTCGGATTCAAGTCTTTCTGTGTAAATAGAGATTGCAGACTCTTGTGATCAAAAAACACTTCAAACTTCTCACCATACAGATAATGCCTCCAAATCTTTAAGGAAATGATAACCCTGTTCCGTATTATGCTAATTGGTCCTTAATATGAATATGATTGTGTGTTTGACATGATTTTGTGTGCCATTATGTGAAAATATGTGGTTTTGAATTTCTATCTGTTCACCGTAGGAATATCTGTTTGATTATCTGCTTTGGAATTTAAATTGAAGGTCTTATCGGCCACAGAACCCGAAATTGATTATGCCATTGTGATTTGCGTAATTTTTAGAGCCTATGGTGAAGTTTAATTGAAAAATTGATTTGGATCAGATTAAATTGATTAAATTGATGAATTAGTGCCCAATTATTTATTATTATTAAATTGATTTAGTGGGACTTATATAAAAAAGGCAATACACACTCAATTCCTCTCTTTGTTTCATTTTTGGCTGATTTAGCTCTCTAGAGGGAGAGAGACCCGAAATTAGAGAGAGACATGGGAGAAAATCTATGTTTTGGTCTTGAAGCTTGGAAGTCTTGAAGTTAAACTCAAGAATTAACCATAAATTGGGAAGATTGGGCTTCTAGGTGAGCAATTGATCTTGAATTCATGAGTTTAATGTGTAATTTTGTGTATTCAAAGTTGATTAATGATCAAGAGTAAGATTTGAAGTGGAATTGAGTTGATCATGTTGAATTGAAGTTCAATAGATGCATGCATGTAGGAAATTGCTATGAATTTCCATGTTTGAGCATAATGTGTGTAATCCATGAGTATAAGTTTGTGAATTTGTGTGTTCAAGCTAGCTAAGTAATCAAGAACAAGGATTGTGTTATAAGTGATGAGTTTGAAGTTAATATGTGCATGCATGTATAGAACCACCATGATTTGGCATGATCAAGCATGTATTAAGTTGAATGTGGGAATATGAGCATTGAAACTTACATGCAAGTATAGTTTTGTTGATTTTCATGGTTATGAGCATCATTGGTGCTATTTGGAAGAGAAATGAGATCAAAATAGGCATGCATGTTTGATTGTTAGAAGTATGGGGCTTATATGAAGTTTGGATGCATGAATGTTGATTATACAAAAGAAGTGTTGAGTAATTTGAGGATATGACCATGATTTTGAACAATTGACTTCATCTAGCTCATACACTCATGATAAACTATGCATTTGCATGTCTTGGAACCCAAAATCTGAAGTTCGGGGCCTTTGAAGGTCGAATTTGAGCTCAAGAACATTGCTGGAAAACCCAGAATTTATGACGTCCGCTCGAGCGGGGGAACCGTCGCTCAAGCGGGGAATACGAGCTCCCAGAACTTTTTTGCAGACATAGTGTCTGCTCGAGCGGGGAAGCCATGTAGACAGACCTTCTGCTCGAGCGTCCAAGTTCGCGCTCGAGCGTAAAATTGATGTATCCAGTACTTTTGCAGGCCTCTTGGGTCCGCTCGAGCGGGGAAGTCCACGCTCGAGCGAGAACCCTGTTTTCTGAAATTTTGTTTATGCATTCTGTGTTTCATTTTCCGTCCTCTTTCACTTGTAAGCACTCTTAGGTATGCATTGAGCATTGTAAATGAGTTAAAGAGATAAGAATGTAGCCTAAAGAGGAATATGTGAATTAAGGAACAGATTGAATCGTTTGTGACCCGTATGTGCTATGTGATGTGTAGGGTCAAGCTCAAGGGCAAACCAACCAACCGATCGCTGTGAGTAATATCTATGAATGATAATTTGACACGAATGATAATCTGACATGAATGACAGTTTGATCTGAATGATAGAGTGAATGGGCCAAAGGCCGTTTTGACATGAATGAATGGGCCAAAGGTCATTTTGACAAGAATGAATGAATGGGCCAAAGGCCGTTTTGACGCGAAAGAATGAATGGGCCAGAGGCCGTTTCAACATGAGAGTTTGAATGGGCCAAAGGCCAGTCTGACATGAATGAATGAATGGGCCAGATGCCAGTTTGCTATGATAGAACGAATGGGCCAGAGGCCAGTATGATCTGAATGATAGAATGAATGGGCCAGATGCCAGTTTGATATGAATGAAATGGGCCCGAGACCGACCGATGTGTTTGGAACCGCAGTTACTTGATCTACATATGTATAAGTGTGTATTGGATAGAAATATGAATTGGGCCCAGGGCCGTCTGATGTAGTTTGTTCCAAAGTATTTTCTTTATTTGATATTATTCACTGGGCTTTCGCTCACGCTCATGCATGTGTTTGTAGGTGAGCCAAGAGAGGTCCAGACCCAGCCTCAGTGAAGTCTGTATGAAACAATTAAGGTTTTGAAGAGTCAGCCCTTGCGTCTCACGCACGAGACACGTCTTCGCCCTTTTGCCATTCTATGTTATTTTGTCATGTTGGCGAGGACTTTGGTTTGTGTTTGTATATAGTTTTGATTGGCTAACCCAGACTGAATGATCTTGTATGTACAGAGTTATTTGTAATGGTACATATTTTGATGTGAGTTATTAATGTGTATGCGTATGGTTTGTTATGGTGTGCCATGTAAGCACAGCTCTATGGACAAAATTTTAAATTTTTGCTTCCGTTTGGCCCCTTTTACTCTGATGAGTTACGTCTGGTTTGGTTTGAGGCCGTAGGTGATCTCAAGATTACTGGCCGATTATGTCCTTAATCCATGGGGGCGGGTTTGGGTCGTGACACTCTAGGTCATGAGCAGGGTAGTTCCTCTCATGTGTTCTCAACTTTCGTGAGCTAGAGGTTACTATCTTCCCCTCTTGCATCAAGACACAACCCAAACCTTCTCATGAGGCATCACAATACACTGAATAGCCCAAACCCCTCTCCGAAATAATAAAACTAGAGCTGCTATAAGTCTAACCTTAAGCTCTTGAAAAGACTTCTCACAAATCTCATTCCACACAAACTTAACTTCCTTCCTCATCAGCCTATTTAACGATGAAGCTAATCTAGAGAAATCTTTCACAAACCGACAATAATACTTGGCCAACCCCAAGAACCTACGGATCTCAAAAGCATTCTTAGATTGTTTCCAATCTTGCATGGCCTCTATCTTGGATGAATCTACAGTCACTCATTCCCTGAATACCACATGGCCTAAAAACTTAACCTCTCAGAGCTAGAATTTGCATTTCCCAAACTTGGTATACAGTTTGTGGGCTCTAAGAAACTCAAGCACCACTCACAAGTGTTCGTCCTCAGAGGGTGAGTAAATCAAGATGTCATCCACAAAGACGACCACAAAACGATCTAGGAACTCATGGAAGATCCGGTTCATCAAATTCATGAACACAGTTAGTCCATTGGTTAGCTCAAAGGGCATCACTAGAAACTCGTAATGGCCATACAGTATACGGAATGCCGTCCTTGGGATGTCCTCCTCCCTTACTCTCAACTAGTGATAACCCGATCTCAGGTCTATCTTAGAGAAGTAACAAGACCCCTTCAGTTAATCAAAAAAATCATCTATACGAGGAATTGGGTACTTGTTCTTAACAGTTTCCTGGCTTAACTTGCGGTTATCAATACAAAGTCGCAACGCACCATCTTTTCTTTTTAGCAAAAAGAGCCGGTGCTCCCCAAAATGAAATGCTAGGGCGGATAAAACCCTCATCTAGCAGCTCTTGAAGTTGAATCTTCAACTCACTCAACTCAGCAAGTGCAAACCTATATGGTGCCATAGAAATCAGTGTCGTGCCAAGCACTAAATCAATAAAAACTCGATCTCTCGGTAAGACTGTATTGGCTTCCGCCAGGCCCTGTACTCTGTTTTACTGTATTACTGTTAAGCAGGCCTTCGGTAATCTCGGATTACTGGCCGGTTACGGTGCTAAACCCATAGGGCCGGGTTTGGGTCGTGACAGGTATTCACAAACTACCCTTGGCAATTCAACTCAGACTTCATCACACTCATTACTCAAGAAGTTGGCAAGAAGGCAACTAAGCTCACTCCGCCCACGCAGATCATACATCAGTGATAAAACTCTATCAACTCAGTCTCCCAAGAAATAAAAGCAATCACCACTTAAAGTACATATAGTGACCCTCTGACGGTAGCAATCTATAATAGCCCGATATGACAACCAGCCCATTCTCAAAATAACATCAAAACTAGACATGTCAATCAATACAAATGCAAAAGGGAGTCGGCGATCGGTGACCTTTATGTCACAACCCCGACACCCCTGCTTCAAAACAACCTCACCACTAATAGGTGACTCTACACAGATAGAAGATGCTAATTATGCCAACTCTAACCCCAAAATCGATGCAAATGCAGACAAGAAACATGAATGGAATGCATCCGTGTCAATCAACACATTAGCAACTGAATTACAAAACAAGAAGGCACCTCTCACTACCGATGACGCTGGTACTAGATTTGACGCGGTAACAGCATACATTCGTCCTGTAGGTCTCTGCTCAACTTGCTCACCCCTCGAAGCATAACCTTGATACATTGATTGAACCGAAGAGGCTTCCTGATTGGCCCTCGAGACCTGTGCTGACTGTGTTGGCTGGTGGCTCTGTGTCTGTCTCGAACTACGCCCCGCCTATCCACATTGATAACAAGTAAACGGTTGCCCTCTCTCCTAACTCTAGTTCAGAGAACGAGCAGAAGACGATGCAGACTGTTGCCCTCCTCCTCTTAACAGGCAAGTTGGAGACTTGTGGCCCAACTGATCACACTTGTAACAAGTGAAATCTCCTTGACCACCTCTCTCAGAACCTGAACTTGGCACTGGAAAAGTGGACCTCGACTGAGCTCCCTAGGAGTGTTGTGAGGCAGGACCCCTCTGCCTCTTATTGTCCCCCTGAACATCCTGACTTCTCCTGCAACCCCTCATCCTCTCCTCCTCCATCTGCATCACGGTCTCAAGATAAACTGTCGTCTCCATAAGGCGTCCATAATCTCTAATCATCGAATCGGCCATCTTGAACATTAGCCTGGTCCTCAATGTCTTCTCAAACTCCAAACAATGGCTCTCCATTGGCGCCACTAACTCTGGTGTAAACCTAGAGAGGCTAGTAAATGTGGCTTTAAACTCAGCCACCGAAGTGTTCAACTGTACTAGCTTGGAAAACTAGTCTCTCAACTTCTCTCTAACAGTGGAAGGTAGAAACTTGTCCTGGAAGGCGTTGATAAAAGCTTCCCAAGTCACCCCAATGCGTCCACGCGCATACTTCTACCACTGACCTTCATCTCCCTTTAGTTGGAAGGATGCCAAGGTCACTCATAACTGGTTGTCCTAGATGTCAAGCATCTCAAACGTTTAATATATTCTCTAGCCACTTATCTACCTTCAGTGGCTCGTTGGGATCACCCATAAACTCATCCAAATTCGACTCGAAAAACTCCCACTTTAAGAAAGACAGCCCTACCTCAGCTACTTAGGCTTGGACTTGATTCTCAGCTCTGAGAGTGTCCGTAGACTTCCATAACACTCCGGCGATTTCACGGGATAAAACGCCCATGGCCTGCTGAATGACTGGTTCAGCCATATTGGCCTGATCAACGCCCTCCTCCTGTGCAAGAATATCATCTGGTATCTGCATCTCTTGCCATCTAGGCCTACCACGCCTACCACCACGACCACATCCTAATATCCTAATAAAGATAACAAAAGAGATTAGCATATTTACAAATATGTCGAAGCTAACTCACTCGCGTCCTAATACGGTAGACAATAGTAATTCACTCTACATAAGCACGTAGTCACATAAACACATACAAATTTCCTTCCTAGATAATGACCATTCCACGGCGTTGCCAGAGTTCTAATTAGAAACAACAGTGATCAAGTGCTCTTCTAATAGAACTTCTAAAAACCCGTAGACTCAATCAATATCCTAGAAATTAAATCTCATACCTATATAATCACATAGACATGTTATCACATAGCATTACAAATATATAGATATCTATGTCAAGTGAGATAGACCCATGGTGGTAAGAACCACTTCCTACGTACCCAAAGTATTCAAACCCGGTACGCTCTGATACTAAGTTGTTACGCCCTCAAAAATAATTACAATAAACCAGCTCCAAACACTAGTACAATATGATATAAATAAAATAAAAAAACTTTCATTAATCATAATTAATATACAAAAGATGACACATGCGATATAATTTCATAAATCGTTCATCCTAAATCTACAGCATGTGTTACAAGAAGTAATAAGAATTGAAAGCTAAACAGATATTCGTATGCCCTAATGGCTTACAACTTTCAAAGAGGGTGCTTGGTTACAACAAAAATGAGTCATAAGCTTAATATAAATAAAACCCTAGGCTTGTAAAAAGTAAATACAACATAAACAGGAATTGAGCTTTCAGCTCTACAATTCTCCCAAACTGAATCCTTGGCGGAGGCATATCACCAGCACGTGAAAATGGCTTTTCCCAAGTAGGGTGAGTCAAAGCCTAGTAGAAACAATCTAGTACAATGTATGAATCTTAACAAAGATATAAGTATGATATACATATACAACGTCCATGATAAAATCATTTATATTGCTACAAGATAAAATCATTTGTATTGTTAGAAGATCATGCTATGCCAAGTTTCATATCTCAAGCCATTTTATTTTAATTCATTTCAAGTCAATTCATTTCACCTCGACTCATGAGTCGAATCCAATGTTATCCAGAGAACCCAACTGAGGTTACAACTCAGTGATTCTCTAATCAATACAACAAAAATGAGTCATAAGCTCAATACAAATAAAGCTATAGGCTTGTAAAAAGTAAATACAACATAAACAGAAATTGCGCCTTCAGCTCTACAATCCTCCTAAGCTAAGTCCTTGGCGGAGGCATATTATCAGCACCTAAAAATGGTTTTTCCCAAGTACGGTGAGCCAAAGCCAGTAGAAACAATCTAGCACAATGTACAAATCTTAACAAAGATATAAGTATGATATGCATATATAACATCCATGATAAAATCATTCGTCTTGTTACAAGATCATACTATGCCAAGTTTCATATCTCAAGCCATTTTATCTTAATTCTTTTCAAGTCAATTCATTTCACCTCAACTTATGAGTCGAATCCAATGTTATCCAGACATCCCAACTGAGGTTACAACTCAGTGATTCTCTAATCAATACAACCATTAGACAAACACTTTAATTTGCCATTTTACGAAAATTTTGTCCGTGGGAATCGGTACCTATGTATACGCGCAATTTTTGGGATTTTCACCCTGGACACACAAGCCAACTTAATTCAATGGAATCCACCACATTTCTTCTTCCAAACGTGGAGTACATCCTCTTTTTCCTCCCAAACATCATATATATACAACGTATTGAAAACACAATCATATTCAATGACAACCAATAAGAGATTAGTTTCAATTCACCTAATCTTTATGCAATTTCTATAATAATCATAGTTATCCTCCACCGATAGCCTAGAAAAATATTTCTAAACAGATATACAATTTTCAGAACAGATAAACTATCCAAATTTTCGTAGGTGAGAGATAATACACATCAAACTCCACCATTTATATAAACATTCATCTAATTTCATATTTCCAATATCGATTTCATTATTTATACAAAATAATCATTTGAAGCATTTTAGGGAAAAACTCCATTTTCTTCCAAATCCAACTCATGTGTTAAGATCAACAAATTTAACACAACACATCCTCATATTTATTCCCATAACCATTTTCAATACTTTCATTAGAAAACCTCTCTTTTGATGTAACCAAAATCCTACGTTTGTCTAAAATCCTCCAAATCCCAACATTTATTTGCATAATCAACGAACAACTAAGTTAAAAATCATCAGAGAGTGTAGAAAGTCTATGCCTCAAAGTTAGAAGTCGAGCAAAGGAATGAGGAAACTTCAAAGATGCTCAAACACAACTTTATTCGGATAGAAACATAGCCTTTGAGATGCTTTACCTTTTTATCAAAGAGAGTAGGATAGAGAAACTAATAGATCTAGGTGAAAATGTAGAGAGAATGTAGGTTTTAGAGAGAGAGAGGGTCTCGATCAAGGGTTTTAAGAGAAAAAGATATGAAAAAGTAACGTAAAAAGGTGATGTTGCAAACTAATATATGCACAGTCTGGTCGAGCGCAAAAAGTGACGCTCGAGCGTCAGACACAATAAGTTGTTCCGCTCGAGCGCAATAAGTGACGCTCGAAGAGAGAATGCACACTTCCAGTAGTTTTGCAGACAATAAACCAATGCTCGAGCGTAAAAAAGGCCGCTCGAGCTAAGCCTGCTCGAGCGTAGAATACACTCTCCTAGTAATTTTGCAGACCTGCAAAAGTACTGAGAGTTCACAAAGCCCGCTCGAGCGGATTAGTAAAATTCTGAACAATAAAAGTTTGGAAACTTAGCAACCAACTTGTCCCAAACGCAACCACAACAACCAAATAGCCAAATTTAAAGAAATACAAGGAAATCAAGATATAAACAATAATACGGAACCATGAAACCCGAGTCTAGAATACAACAAGGGTCAGGTCAAAACCGGAATCGCTATAAGGGGTGTTGGCTCGAGCGGTCCTTATTGCGCTCAAGCATTGGTCTTTTGTTTGTAAAATTATTGGGAGTTTGTAATTTACGCTCGAGCGACAACTTCTTGCGCTTGAGTGGCCATATCTTTTGTGTTAAAACGCTCGAGCGACACTTCTTGCGCTCGAACGGTTTGTGCGTATATCATTCCATGAAAATTACTTTTTACATCACTTTTTCATCTCTCACTCTTTCTCTAAACATTTTAAAACCCTATTTTCTCTTACTCTCTCTCTAAAAGTCATTTATTTCACTCAGATACACCTAGATCCGTTGATCTTTTCACCCTTGTCCCTTTGTTAAAAAGATAGAACTCAGCGAGGGCTTCATTTTAATCGGTGCAAAGTTGATTGTTGGCATCTTCGAGTTTTCAACTCTCTCTCTCTCTCTCTCTCTCTCTCTCTCTCTCTCTCTCTCTTCTTCTAAAACTCGAGGCAAGGATACTTTCCACATTTTTTTATGAGTTTTAACTTAGTTATTTGTTATTTATAAATAATATTGCGATTTTGGAAGATTTGGAACAAATCTAGGGTTTTGGATAAAAATCAAAAGAGTGGTTTTTCAAATGGATCCTTGAAAATGATTTTGATATGGAAAATAATGTTAAGTTGGGAATTGATGGTTGATTTTGATATTTAGGATTGATTTTGAAAAGAAAAGAGATTTTGCCCTAAATGCCACAAATGTTGATTTTATATAAATTATGAGATTGATATTGAAATTGTAAAATTGGATTGATGTTGATGAGGATAGTGGAGTTAGATATGTATTATCACTCACCTACTGAAAATTTGGAGAGTTTATCTTTGTTAATAATTGTTATATGTTTAGAAATATCAGTTTTGGGCTATTAGTGGTGGATGCTATGATTGTTGTAGAAATTGCATAAGAATTAGAAAAATTGAAAGTTTTTTCTCATTTATTTGCATTGAGCATTATCCCACATTTATGTATTGGAAATGATTATCGAATTTGAGAAAAATGAGTGAATCTGAGAAACATGTATTATTTCGTTGAAATAAGTTAGCCTAAATGTCTATGGTGAAAGTTCCAAAAACCGCGCGTACACATCGGTGCCGATCCCGCGAACGAAATTTCTATGAAATGGCAATAGTAGTGCTTGGATAGCCTATGTTTACATAGGTCCTGGTTTACGGTTTCTTACAAACGAAATTTTTGGGAAAGGTTGTTTTGTTTTGAAATTTCCAGAGCGTAATTCACTGCCCTATTTTTCTATTCCAAATTAAATGATTTATGATATTATTATAGCATTGCATAGTTTGGAAAAGAGATATACAAATGTTTTGGCACGAGAGTTGCATATGCATTCACCTTATAACTTTGTTTAGATTCATATACAGTGTTGGATTATTTCTACTAGGTTTTGGCTCACCCTATGCAGGAAAAACATTTAAGGTGCTAATGATATGCCTCCGCCAAGGCCATAGTTTGGGAGGGCTTGGAGCGAGAGTTTCTTTTGTGTATTTATTGTATTCGCGCGCGCGTGTGTGGTGATTTTTGGGTCCAATGGGTCTAGCCCATTTTGCCCATAACCTCTCCCTCTAAAACACTTGGGTACCCCTTGGGGCACACCCCAAGTATCTCACCCTAAGCCTTATAAACCCTTTCAAAACCTCCCACCAAATCAATGTCTTTTGTGTATTTATTGTATTTATTGTTGTACAAGCCAAGGGCTTTCATTATATTAGACTTAAATCCACTTTTGTTGTAACCAAGTACTGTCTTGAAAAGTTGTAAGCCTTTAGGGCATTCATTTATCTATTTTTCCTTCGTATCTTACTTCTTGTACAAGTAATTAGGATAAATGAAAGAGAATTATTTCATCTTGTGTTGTTATGTAATTAATGTTGTAGATGATTTATAGTAATTATTTCGGGGCGTTACACATGGATCTATAAATATTATGAAAATAATTAATTATAAAATTTCTATATCAATCGAAATATTAAGCTATAATATCATTATATTTTCTTTAAAAAAACTAATCCACATTTTTAACATAAATGAAAATATACTAATCATTTTGCATAGTAAAGTTCCAAATAATTATTTCACTAACTGATGAAAAAAATAGAGTATGAGATTAAATAGTTTTGCTCTTCTACTTATTAGTTTGATTCAACTATCTAATAAAATCGAGAACATTATCAGTTTTTTCCAGTTTTAAAACTGAGAATATTATCAGTTTTTTTAAAAGGTTTTTTATTTTTTCAATTTTGTACATCAATGTCCCATCATCATACTCATTTATAGACACAAAATTTAATTTTGTTTTTTTTAATTTTTTTTATAAATTGGCTTTTAATTTTTTTTCAATTTGAAAGTTGATATTTTAAAGTTTTGAAAATCAAAATAAATGTCAAATCATCATGTTCCTTTATAGATAATTGGTTTGGGAGTATTGCAGCTGTCTGTCCATCTGAGTATGCAAGGTAAGATTGGTTGCTGCTGGGGTGATTTTGGTTTGGTCATCTGTCTGTTTGAGTTTGTTTTATTTAGGTGTATTGCAACTGTTGGGTTTACTTTGTTTTGCTTTGTATCCTATTTGCTAGTTGGGGATTTATTTTTAGTGGTTGTTTCCTAGCTTGGTTTGGTCTCTCACCAAACCTTTGTGGTTGAGCTTGCAGATGATTGGACTCTCTTCTCGGTGTCAACTTAGTTGGGATTGGGTTAATTTGCTATGATGCTTGTGCTCTTCCCTCCTGTTTTGATGTAATTTCATATGAATGTATGCTCTTATTATCAATAAAGGTTTTTTTTGCTGATAAAAAAAAATTCATAAAAGATGAGCAATCATTGTTTAAAGGGTAATTCCGACTATTAAAAATTAAATGGGACTTGAAGGTCCAAAAAAATTTTAGTTAGAACTTAATAGAATATAAGTTCATATATTAGGACTTATGTATAAATGCCCCTTATATTAATGCATTCTTACACAAATAGTATGCAAATAATATGCAATAGTGGCTTCAATGAATTTGTATTATGAAATGAACTATTAAACAAAATTGTGTAATTGTGCAATTAATTTTATACCTTCAATTGTATTCTAGGTATGAATTATGAAAAATTGAAGTTGGAAGTTGATAGAAAAATATTTGTATAACACTATATATTTAAAGGATCTGTTTATTGTTTATTATTTAAGATAAGATTGTGATATAAACAATCTAGTTATAAATTAATGTTTATGTTCATAAAATTTCCCATTTATCATTTAATTCTTCGACCGAGTATGTATCTATTTCTTACTTAGTTATATTTTGGATACAAATCGATTTACCCATATAAGTTTTCATATTTTGTATACGTATCAAATATCAATTTAAGAGATACGCATAATTACAATATTACAGTTGATGAACAATCACGTGTCACGTATAACGCACATGTCCAACCACTAATATTAAATAAAAAGTTGATTTTATTCTAAAGTATACATTCTTATTTATAATGTTAGTAAGGGTGATTTTTTGGTAATCCTCTTTTGGCCTATTCCTACGGGTCTGTAGGAACTAGTTCTATTTCCTGTTTTGTACTAGTTTCTTGAGCATATGGGATGTGTTCATGATCCACCTATAGTAAGGAATTCCTGAACATATTTATAGAATCAAAAACTGTCTTGGATTATTTTTGGACCCGTATATTTGTGAGGATTCTTAGTCATTTAATTGTTTGGTATTTATTATTCCATCCAATTTATAGCTCAGGTTACTCCAAAAATTAACTCAGGAATAAAGTTTCGGACACTCAATGGGGGTGTTAGGGTCCTTTTCCATTGGTCCAAAAAATAATTTTTTTTTTTTTAGATTTTCAACCAATCCCAGGTCCACACGTGACACCGGGGGGGGGGGTTTGTCTGTCACTGGGTCTGTAGCATTGCTGATTAACTCAGGTGTGTTTTCTGGTTTTGTTGTTTTTTAGCTTTGTTATTTCGGTTGGCTTGTCGCTTTTCATAGGCTGGCTTTTGTCCTGTATAGCTGCGGTTAGGTCCAGGTATATGTTCTTTCTGAGCATCTCCAATGGTTTGCCATTGGAGCTGCCATTGCTATATATAGCAGCTGTCATTGAATTTTGATGCTCCAATGGCAAAACATAGCAGCTGCCAAATTTGAGAAATGCCAAAGCTTGTGTCAAATTTGACACAAGCTTTGGCATTTCTCAAATTTGGCAGCTGCTATGTTTTGCCATTGGAGCATCAAAATTCAATGACAGCTGCTATATATAGCAATGGCAGCTCCAATGGCAAACCATTGGAGATGCTCAGAAAGAACATATACCTGGACCTAACCGCAGCTATACAGGACAAAAGCCAGCCTATGAAAAGCGACAAGCCAACCGAAATAACAAAGCTAAAAAACAACAAAACCAGAAAACACACCTGAGTTAATCAGCAATGCTACAGACCCAGTGACAGACAAACCCCCCCCCCCGGTGTCACGTGTGGACCTGGGATTGGTTGAAAATCTAAAAAAAAAAAAATTATTTTTTGGACCAATGGAAAAGGACCCTAACACCCCCATTGAGTGTCCGAAACTTTATTCCTGAGTTAATTTTTGGAGTAACCTGAGCTATAAATTGGATGGAATAATAAATACCAAACAATTAAATGACTAAGAATCCTCACAAATATACGGGTCCAAAAATAATCCAAGACAGTTTTTGATTCTATAAATATGTTCAGGAATTCCTTACTATAGGTGGATCATGAACACATCCCATATGCTCAAGAAACTAGTACAAAACAGGAAATAGAACTAGTTCCTACACGGGGTATAAATCTAGAAATTACTAAATCAGCACCATTGGAACCGTCTGAGTCTAGTTTCTTATATTTTTTGCCTTGCATCAATTGCTCTTGTATGTTGTGAGAATCGTCAATTTCTTTAAATTGCTGCAAAAAGCTACTTATATGGATATAATTAATAGTAAATAATTATTTTGATATGCAAATCGAGTAAAACGAATTGGTTTTGAAACTTAAGATATAGCAGTTGATATCTGGAGAGTTTTGGAATTTTTTGAATGGTGTAGAATGCATTTTTATTTAAAATTCTGTTTTATCTCAAAGCGACATTAATTAAGTTTCGACTGGAACAAATGTCTCAGTTAATTTTGGGCCTTGAAAAACATGAACTTAGGTATGATTTAAGAGTAACGGTGACTTGGGTTGAGGCGTATTAGTGCGCTTTAACTTGGGGTCACTTAGTTTATTATTTTTTTAATATTTTTGAGCTAGTAGACATGTAGTTTTTGTACTTAGTTCAGGACACTAGTTAGACTTTCGTATTCAGTTCAAGGATTATATTACTATGTTTTCAGGTGAGTAATTGCATGCAACATATTGTTATAAATGTTCCCTTTCCCTAAAAGTAATTGAAAAGTAAATTGTTGTTTCGTGACCAAACAACCTTGGTTAAATTATTATTATATTATTGGAACTAAACTATTTCTAAATAATGTGTAAACTTGGCATACTGTAAAATATTTGTTATGGTCCCATGTTTAAAATGGTGAACTACCATATTTTGCGTAATTGAATTGTATTGATTATTGGGACCATCTATATATAAAAGTCTAGGGAATTTATTCTACAGTCTGTGGTGACTCTGGCCACTAGGGAATAGATCCGGGTTAGGCTGTGATGACTTTAGTGCTCAACGATTATAAGGAACAAACCTAGGGTAGGCTAGGTGACCTTCAATCGAATTGTCTTATAGAAGAGGTCGGAGTTGCCACCCCGAGGATAATCCTTGGTTCAATATTGGATCCAACAGGCTTATTGCCTTGTGAACTCTGTGGCATATTACAGGTTATTCTTGGTACCCAAATCATGATAGTGATTATGCTATTGTTTATTTTAAGTGAAGATTGTCGTTTGTTATGTTCTTGAGAGACATTGATATTTTTTGTTAAACTATGGAACCTTGTTTTTGAATAAGATCATCTTTGCCAAAAAGGTATACCAATCT
>NW_021025040.1:0-68807 GCF_004153795.1 Camellia sinensis | reverse complement strand
CTACTTTTATTTCTTAACTCATGCAATTCCGTTTATATAATCCTAAAAAAGTTTTATTTATGGTGGTATACTAATGGTTCATTTTTGTTTATGTTAATGGAGACCTCCCTAAAGTAGGTTTGAGGGAACTAACCTTCTTCTTTCAAGATGGAGATCTAACTGTGGTAAAAGTTGTCATTTTTTTTGTTATCCTTCCCAAGATTAATGTGAGTCATCCCTTCCATTGTCTTAACCTGTATTTTGAACGTCGATTGAATTGGAGAACTCTCACCTGAAGTTATCTAGTTTGGTCGGTCTTTTTTTTTTGTGTCTTACTCTCCACCTATATCATTCCCATGATGTTGGCTTTTTAGGGTCGATTGGTTGCACTGTTTTCAGGAGGAGAAATATTTTGTGTATGTTGTTTTGGTAATTCGGTGTTATATATCTTATTTGGCACTGAGTAAGGATTTGTCTATTTATGATCTAGGGGAATTCGTTTCAACTTTCCAATTGGAATGTTATTTCTCTATCAAAACCCAAGGCCTAAATCTATTATGTAGACAATGAAATCAAGGAATAATCTGTTATAATAAATAGAATATATATTATAAAAAGAGCTATAGAGTTAAGTGTATAATAAATAGTAAAATCTAGAAACCACTGTATAAGTTGTTACAGGTGTTGCAATAATTGCCAAGAATTATTGGCAAATGTTAAAACTTTCAAATTTATGATACACACGAATTCTATCAAACAAAAGTTAATAAGACAGCGTTAATTGTATATTTAACAGCATTACTAGTAATGATCAAGAACATAAACAATTTTACCAATTGCATAAACAGCGTGGAACTGTGCAATAGATTTTTAAATATTAATCAAGAAATTGAAAAGGATGTAAATATTGTGACTACCATAGTGATATATGAGCATTATTATGTGTATCTGTCAGAATCATACGACGTGATATGTCGCAAACAGATGATGATTATTGTTCGGCTTGTTAGATTAATCAGAACGATACATAGGCTTTGAATAAATGAACTTAGTATGAGTGTTTCATATGGAAAGTTTGGAATAGAGAATCTATGAATACGTACGATATTGTAATTTTTGCCAAAGTGAAGTTGACGATGAGAGAGGGAGTTTTGTTAATTATAATAAAATCGACATAATCATTATATAATGCCTTTGACCGACGTGTTTGTCAGCGGTCGTACGCAGTACTAAGCCGACTTTTGATCTTAATGCGCGTCTCAGTACGAATCCAATGTAGAGAAGGACTCGTGCTGTCGTAAATACTGTTTAGAATATATCTGTGCATGACACGTCTTATGCACAAAGATAAAATCTTGGATTCTTTGATTAATGAAAGCAAATTAGTCTCGGCTAGAGGAAGCACTCGCGTTATTGAATCTTAAGATACTTTGGTTCTTGATTCTTATTTCTATGTCATTGATGATAGTAGTAGACTGCAGAGTTTGTCATTATGCAGCTACCGAGTGATTTTGCCTTTGGTGCGTGTAAGAATTAGTATAAGTCTTAGTCTGATCTGCTATTAATAATTATAAATGTATAGGTATCCATCACCTCAGGTTTAGCAATATATCCTAAGGGCAATTGTGTGTCATTTTTGTGTAATATTAGCAACATGGCGAGGTGACGCCGTATCGTTTTGTCACCAGTTTTTAGTCCAACTGTTTTATTTTTTTATATTGATGCCGAGTCGAATCTCGGCTTTGAACCGAGTATTATCTGCTAGAATGATATCGAACCTCAAGATTGATTAATATAAGTAATCAAGTTAGAGTCTCTTTAGATATTGGGTGGAGTATCTCTTCAAATCTATATAAATAAAGCCTTGAGATTTATCTCTATCTTTTGGAGTTCCGTGAAATTGAGCAAATATATGCGTTAAGTTGCAGCAAAAGTCTATTGTATATCTAAGCTCCTATAAGAATCGTTTTCTTGGCTTATTCAAAAGTATGAAGCACCTTTTCTGTTATTTGTCTTAATGGTATGTTTTTTACTGCTCTTTGTCTTAGTTGATGTTTTTTTATTCACGAGCACTTGTTACTATCTTATGATGAATTATTATTATTTTTTTGAGTTGTAAATCATTAGAGGCCCCGAGTGGACAAATTACCATAAGTTATCTATCTTTATATTTCCTGTGACTATTTGTTGTCAAGTTAATTTATTCTTGTGCCTGTTGTTCCTTTTTTTTTTTTCCTTGCTATAGATTTCCTGTACTTTTTGTTGTGTTAAAATATTCAATATTCTCACATATATATAAGTAGTTATAAGTTAGTTTATATTATAAAAATTATTATATAAATCCAAATTATAGAGTGATGATGTAAGGTTTAGTATTAAAATATTTAGAAACATGCATTGCAATGAGACAAATTGATATCAATAGAACATGAAAAATAAATACATTATAGGACGAAAAAAAAAAAAAATTCTGGTAGCTAACTCTGACATTATAAAGAAGTAGAATATGTACGACCCAAATATATATATATAAATAATATAAAAATAAATTAAACTTTTATTTACCATTTGTATATTTCACTTGTTACTACTTATTTATCAATTCAATCAATCTTATTATTTTTTGGTATGCTCGAGTATTTTTTCCTCCCCCCTAATTCCCTCGTTTGTGGCTTTAGTTTTTTTTTTTTTTTTCATTTTTTTCCTCTCATTTTCAGTCTTGAAACTGAAACTTCATGGGATAGAGCGGAAGAGGGATGATGATGGAGAGAATGAGATAGGAATAAGGAAGAAGTTATGTCTGTTCGAGCCTTCACCGCCCGTCGTTCTACGTTCTCACCGCTCAGCTCGTCGCTTTTACTTTTTTTTCTTTTTTTTTTTTCTTTTTTTTTTTATCTGTCTTTTTACTTTTTTCGTATTTCTATTCTTTTGGCAGCAGCATGCTCCAGCTTTTAATTTTTTTTCTTTCCGACCGTCCTCTCCTGCCTTTCCGTCCTTTCTCTTCCTTTATTCCCCCGTATATATGCCCCTTTCCTCTTAAGTCTCTCCGTTCCCTCCTCTCTCTCCCCTCTTCCTTCTTCCTCTTCTCTTCTTTCTTCTCCCTGGTTTTACTGCATCTGTCAAAAAAAAAAAATACGAACCAAAAACTATTGTTTTTGGTTGCGAAGAATTTCGTGGGAAAGGGTTTAACATAACTACGTAGCTATCACTGTATGATAAAACGAATTACATGCCCGCCAAATAGATTATCTATATGATTAATTTTGTGCCATCAACTTTTGACAGTAGAATTTGTATTGTTATTTTATTATTTATTTTGGATGGATATCAGCCATTTTGATTCCGTTTTGAGTTTTATTGTGGAATTATATGGTGTTTTGGATTCAAGCTTCATACGATATCTAGGAATTATATTGTGAATAAATTACAAACTACACCCAATAATTTATTTAAAAATATGATTGTGTCCTTCTGTATGTTTTAATATTACATTTTATTCTATAGTCTTACTTCCTAACAAATAGTTATTTTATAATAAATAATTAATATCTTATTTACATGTTTTATATACATTATTAAAATATATTTTCATTGTTTAATTCTAGAGTAATTTATATTATATATAGTTGATAACATGATTATAAAAAAAAATTAATTATGAGTTTTATTTGTTTAATTATTTGTAAATATAATAAAATTTTGTATGGATATTTATATTTTTTCATCACAAGACTAATTCATATTTTAAGTAAATCTTCAATCGTTTGTATTTATAATTATCCAGATAATATTTTTTATTAGTCAATAAAAGTAAATATTATTATTTTTATTGTTAATTTTGTGTAATACTAATGACATAGTGTTATGTAATTGCAATAAAATTATTCCTAACCTTAATACCTTGAATTTTATTCATCAATAAATTTATCTATATTAATAAAATAAAATATATAATAAATTAATTTATAAATCAATAATTGGATTGCCGTGAGCATTTCTCAAGTTACTAAATAACCTCTCTTTGTATTGATATTACCCATTGCAGTCAAATATAGACTTAGATTATTAATATATATATATATAATATAAAGAGTGTGTCATCCACAATTTATTATTCTTTTTTTATAATGGATATGATTATATTCAATTATAAGTATTATATTGTCAAAATACTGGATTATTGTAATACAACCCTCCATAATCTGCAGATTCTCTACCACAAGATACAGATCATTATCTATGAAAGTAAAAAAATAATACATTCTCCTCTTATCTCATATTAATAATCTTACACAAATTTATAAAAGACAATAAAATAAATACCAAAAAATAAAGATAACTTTATAATATTTAATTTTTTATTTAATGTTTATTATTTTTCTTATCAAAATTTTTTTTGTTTTATTTATTTTTTTTTTTGTTATTTTTTTTTTTTTTTTTTTTTTTTTTTTGTTTTTTTTTTTTTTGTGTTTTTTGTTGTTTTATTTTTTTTTGTTTTTTTTGTTTTTTTTTATTTAAAATTTTTTTTTTTTTTTTTTTTTTTTTTTTTTTTAAATTTTTTTTTATATTTATTTAATTTTTTTTTTTTTTTTTTTTTTTAGCGGTTTTATTTTTTTTATTTTTTTTTAATTTTTTTTTTTAATTTATTTTTTTTTTTTTTGTTTTTTTTTTTTTTTTTTTTTTTTTTTTTTTTTTTTTTTTTTTTTTTTTTTTTTGTATTTTTCTGTTTTTTTTTTTTTTTTTTTTTTTTTTTAATCAATAATGTATTAACATATTAGAGCTATTTTCAATATACTTTTTATTTCTCGCTTTTTTTTTTACTTCCAGGGAGTTAAATACAAAATAATCGCTCCAATCATATACCTCTTAACTCCATTAGTTAAGAAGTGACCAACTTTAAAATTTATTAGCTATCTATATTTTTACTATAATATATTATTAATATATATTTTTTTCATTTCCCTATTTAGGAATCACTTTTTTTCTATATACTTTCTCCCAACAAAACTTCCCATTCTTTCTCTATTTTTATTTTAAAATAATATTTATACTTTTAAATATAAATATATTTTTTAAAAAAATATAAAAATAATAAATATAAAAACAAATGCATATAGCACAACATGCAACAAAGTACAGGAGAGACAGAAAAAAAGCAATCCAGTGGACGGTTGAACCATCGATTACCTCCACACCATCTAGGTACAATACTGATAAATTGACGTTAGACATTTTTCTTCTTTAGCTCTAGGACTCTCGCTCGCAGGACAAATCCTGAAGATATTATTTGGATGTACGATGTCGTAATCCTTCTCTTTTTTTTGAATTCACTTTACATTTGTAATGTCTTATTTTAATTTATATATATATTTTAAGATTTAAAAATTTATAAGTCTCGAGTATGCATAACTAACGTCACTAAGCATCTTATCGTTGTAAAATAATTGAAATTTTAAAGACTCTAATGAGTTCAATCTCAAACCAATGTGAATGTTTGGAACCTCATAAAATAATCTTAAATAAAAGTCTTTCGTCAACAAGTGGTAATAATTTTTTGGTAATTCATCCATTTCATGTTCAATATGGCTATAGAACCGCACTCTCTTGATAGTAAAATTTATGTGTGTATTGTGATGTTTTTGCTACCAACGCCTCATAATTCTCACATTTTTGTGTGGTTTTCGTATTACATGAGACTATATGCTTCGCTTAAAATTGTGTGTGTATTTTTAGATCAGATTGTTTGAAAATCTCACACTATAGTTCATGTCAAAGTTTGCCATTACAGTTTATAGATTTTTATAATGTTAGATATTAAAAATAAATAATAAGTAAATAATAAAATATATATTGATAATTGTAAAAATATATTTTCAATACGTTTTATTATCAAAAAACTTAAAAAAGACCAAAAATATGATTTTAAATTTTAGAATTTTCTGAAATATACAAATAAAAGAAATATTTGATTTATATTTATTAAATTTAATTTAATTTTATTCAATATTTATTACAAATAGAATATTTATTTTACAAAAAGATAAAAATTTAAACATATAAATACGCATAAAGAGATCTTTTGGGAGCCAACATGAAAAAGTTAATAATAATTATTTATTCTTTGAATCAATCACCTCTTTATGAATAGTTTACTCATAAAAAGCAAATAAACTATAAAATACCTAAAAAATTAATATTCTTGATAACATTTTCAAAACACTCAAAAAACTGAGGGTGTTGCAACATTTTATTTTCTGTATGGGCAACATAAAATAAATCACTCAAGTGAATCACTCTCAACTTCTCTAAACATTAAGTTGCTATCTCATCAACGACCCCAAACGAACTTCAACATTGCTATTGCCTCTATGTAATGAACGCTGTTTAAGATATTCACATACTAGAAAAAAAAAAAAAAAAAAAAAAAAAAAAAAAACAGAATTATGTAATAGAAAACACATGCAGCTTACTCTCTAGTAATATATCAGAGAAAATATATTAGGTCTTTATAGGAGACTTATATCACGAGTATTAATATATCGTAAATTTGAATAGTTTAATGTGTAAAATATCGTTATAGAGATATCTACTCATATAAAAAAATTATGTTGAATTAGTATCGATATCATCATTATCGAATTACAAACAATTTATACTCGACGGTTCTTTTATACATTGAATATCTTTAATGTAATTATTGAACGGGACTTGTGATAGGTCCACCATAGACTATTTTCTAAATAGTACTCAGTCTATCACGGACTGGAAAAATCAGTCTCAAAAATATTTATTCATGTTGCATACAATTAATTTTGTTAATATTCTATAAATTAATTCTGTTTTTTGCATGGTTATCACACAAAAGGACAAGGTCTGTGAGAACTTTAATTCTAGATTTTTAATGCAAACACTAAAACAAGTCTAATATATTATATTTTTATTTTAAGTTGTTTTTTTTTTCAAATTGTTTTGTTTATATAATTGTTTTTTATTATTTTTCATAAATTAGTGAATATATGCATGAAAAGGATGACCACTTGATAGAGCATATAAAAATTAAGCCATAGTTATTTCCAGAGATAGAATGGGTAGTGGGATATAGTGAGGAGGAATTAATAGTAGAGGATTTAAATTATTTTTTAATAAAATAATAAAACAAATATAAAAAAATAAAAATATAAATATTATTTAAAAAAATTTCCCATTCATATATAAAAATATAAAAAAAAATAAAATATTTCAATACTCTCAATATTTTTCTATATCTATTTCTACCTCCTCTTAACCAATCCCCTGGTATATGTATATTATCTAAGACAATATTCCAATCTCTCTCCAAAACAAACAAGTATTTACTTAATAACCTTGTTTAGCAATCCCAATACCCTCTCTTTTCACCAAAACAAACGTGGTTTTCCCTAACGGTTATATAAAGGAGGATTTCCTGATGGTCTATCTTTTTATGTAATGCGGTACTTTTGATCTTGCGATCACTAATTCATTTTATTCTGTTGGATGATGAAAGCCGTTTATTTTGTCGTGCATTTTTATATATTTTTTCTCACAAAATAAATTAGTATTATATTCTGATATATTATAACTTATTCAATTATTACGTTTTTTACTTAAAAAATTATTATATTATTTTTTAAAAATTACAATTGTTATTTTTAATATATATATAATTGAATAATATTACAATTATATGAAAGCGACCAAATTTTTGTGTTATTGAAATGTCCACATAAATGTATGATCAAAATAAATATATTCAAATTATATATTAACATATCGTAGTATAATGTCACGAACCCAAACCACTATCCTCCTATATTCTCTTTTTATATATATGGCATCTTTAAAAAAGGGTGCTGTATGTGTGCAACTCCTTAAGGTTCTACACCATAGTCAACAGTCACAATAGGTGCAAGTGGAAGTGTAAACATAAACAACAGTATATATCAATAAAGGCTAAGATATAAGTGTAATTGCACACTTAAGGAAAGTCCTTAAAAATTTAATTCAACAATGTCATTCATTATTTGACTCTATAGTGCATATTATAAACTGGGTATATAACTAGCAGTAGAACTTTTTTTTTTTTTAGTGACTTACAGTTAGCAACCTACCTCCAAATATTCATACTTAATCTGTTATTTTTATTATTATAAATTTTTGTTTATTATGTACTGTCTAAAAATATAATAAGGATCGTGTAGATGTTTGATATGATCTTTTTAACTTTTTTAATTTTTGACATTTATAACTATATATATCTAGATTGACTTTTTGATCTTTTGATTTTTATGTATGTAGAAAAAATGATATATAAATCAAAAAATTTAAAAAGTTAATTTATAAAGTCAAATTCAACATCTCAAACGAATTCCTATTATATTTTTATATATCAGCTTTATAACAAAATTTATTATAAATATATATATACTTATGTTGAATTTTGTATGTGTTTGTTCTAACTGTTAGGTCACTAAAAAAAAAAAGTTTCTACTGCTGTTGTGTTATCCAGTTTATAATTATGATACCACTCATCGAGTCAAATAATGTTTACCATTGTTTGAATTCTTAATTTTTAAAGGACTTTCCTTAAGTGTGCAACTACAACCCTATTATATCTACTCTCTTTTTGTCTTATCTGTCCTGTTTTTTTTATGTTTTACAATCCTTCACTTACACCTTTTGGTGTGTGTTCATATGGTGTGCACCTTAAGGTTTTTGCACACTCATAACTATGCACCTTTTTTAATATATCCGTTATATATGAAGTGTAGTGTTTGCTCAGTTTCGTGAAACTTTATCACGAATCTCGTTTTTTATAATTTGATTATTATTTATTTTGTCTAACATTTTGTGCATTTTCATTAACACAAAAATTTGCTGTTCTTTCAATAATTGTAATTTATTCAATTTTTATTTAAAATAATAAACAATTGTATTTTTAACACATAAATTCATTATAATTTTTTAAAGATAACATAACGTAAATAAATGTAATAAGTTATTATATTATCAGATTAATCTATTTTTTGTCGCACGAATATATAAAATGCACACAAAATTTTTTTTTTTTTTTTATTTTTTTTTTTTTATATTTTTTTTCCATAAACGGCCCAATCATCTCAAACATGTGATATTTCGTTTATTGGATCCCCAGTAGTCCAAACAGGTACTCCCCCTAGTCCTAAAATTTCTTAGATATCCTCTTAGTGGAAAATTCCTCCTTTTTTTACTCTTAGCCCTGTTTTTGGGAAAGATGAGGGTATGGGCTATTGCTATTTTTTTTAAAATATAATTTTTAATTTTTTATATTTTTTTATTTGTTTTATTATTTTATATAAAAATAATTTAATAATCCCCTCACTATTAATCCCCTCACTATTAATCCCCTCCATTCTATCTCTGGAAACAGACAGGGCCTTAATTTCTTGTATATGCTTTCTAAAGTGGTCATCCTTTCACTTGGCAATATTCCTAAATTTATGAAAAAATAATAAAATGACAATATATATACAAACCAAGTTTGAAAAAAAAAAAACACTAAAATATAAAAATAAATAAAGCAACCTTGTTTTGTGTTTGCAATTAAAAAATCTAGAAATTAAAGTTCTTGCCAGACCTTGTCCTTTTGTTGAATAAACCATGCTAAAAAACAGAATTAATTTATAGAAATATTACAAAAAATTAATTGTATGCAACATGAATAAATATTTTTTGGAGCTGATTTCTCTCCAGTCCGTGATCAGACTGGAAAGTACTATTAGGTCTATGGGGACCTATCACAAGTCCCGTTTCAATAATATAAGCTATTCAATGTATAAAACTCGTCGAGTATTAAATGTTTGTAAATTCGATAAGATAGATATCGATATCTAATCAACATAATTTTTTATAAGCATGTAGTACTCAACGAATTTTACACATTAAACTATTCAAATTATCGAAATAGGACTCGTGATAAGTCTCAATAAACCTAATAATATTTTTCAATCTAATCATGACTTAGAGAGAAGCCAGCCCATGTGTTTTCTATTCATTAATTCTGTACTGTGATGATATCCTTAACAGCGTTCAATACATAGAGGCAAGACCAATGGCTTGGAAGTCGTTGGGGGGTTCGTTTGAATGGAAGGCAACTTTAATGTTGAGAAAGTTGAGAGTGATTCACTGGTGATTTGATATGTTTGCCACATACAGAAAAAATGTATGCACTCAAGTTTTGGAGTGTTTTGAAAAGTTAGCAAAAATTAATTTTTTTTAGTATTTTTAGTTTATTTTGTCTTTTTATGAGTAAACAATATAAGAGGTGATGTGATTCAAAATGAATAAAAAGTTGAAAATTAACTTTTTCAGTGCTTCCCAAAAGATCCCTTTATGCGATTTGTCTTGTTTAAATTGTTCACTTTTTGTAAATAATTATGCCTAAATAATATATGAAAAAATTAAATTAATTTAATAAAAATAATCACATAATTTCTTTTATTGTTGTTTCAGAAAAAATCAAAATTTAAAATCATGCTTCTTGTCTTTTTTAAGTTTCTTTTTGATAATAAAACGATGAAAATATATTATTACAATTATCATATCTATTTTATTTATTTACTTATTTATTTATTTTTTAATAATCTAAACATATAAATCTATAAACTGAATGGTCAAACTGTTGACATGAAACTTAGAGTGAGATTTTCAAACAATCTTGATCTAAAATTCAACACACAAATTTAATGCGAAGCATTAGTCTCATGTGAATACGAAAACCACACAAAAATGTGAGAATTTGAGGCGTTGGTAGCAAATTAACATCCCATCAACGGCACTAAAATTTTACACAAAGAGAGTGCCGGTCTAACCATTGAATCATGACAATGGATGAATTGACCTAAAAATTAGACACTTGTTGAAGAAAGACTTTTATTTAGATTATTTTATGAGGTCCAACTATTCACATTGGTTTGAGTTGAACTCATAGAGCTTCTTTTAGAAATTTCAAATTATTTTACAACGATAAAGATGCTGTGAGTTAGTTGCCTCTCGAGACTTACAAATTTTTAAATCTTAAAAATAAATAAATAAATAAATAAGACTTACAAATGTAAAGTGACTTTCAAAAAAAAGGGAAGGAACGAACGATGTCCTCCCAAATATCTCTCGGATGTCCTGCGAGCGAGAGTCCTAGAGCTAAAGAAGAAAAATGTCTAACCGTCCAGTTGTCCAGTCGGTTGGCCGGATGGTCAACCGTCCCTGTTTGCTTTTCTCTGTTGCCTCCTGCTATTCTGTTGCATGTTGTGCTATTGCATTTGTTTTTATTATTTTATTTTTTTAAAAAAAATATATTTATATTTAAAAGTAACTAAAATATTATTTTAATAAAATAGAGAAAGAATAGGGAGTTTGTTGGGAGAAGTATATGAAAAAAGTGATTCCTAAAATAGGGAATGAATTTTTTAATAATAATTTATAGTAAAATTTAGATAGCCTAATAAGAATGCTTTAAAAGTTCACTTCCTTAAATAAGGAGTTGAAAAGGAGGTATATTGGAGCGAATTATTTTGTATTTAACTCCCTGGAGTAAAAAAAAAAAAGCGAGAATGAAAAGTCTATTGTAAATGCTCTAATATGTAATACTTATGTTTATGATATGAAATATATTATATATATAGTTGGATTATTTTTATTATGTCAATTTAGTGTAAGATATAATATGAGATAAGAGGAGAATGATTATTTTTTACTTTCATAGGATAATGATCTGTATCTTGTGGTAGGAAATATGCAAGATTATGGAGGTTGTAATACATATCCAGTATTTTTGGACAATATAATATATCATTGAATTTCATATCCATTAATCAAACAAAGAATATAAAATGTGGGACACACTCTTTATATATATATATATATATGTGAATTTCAGTTGGGTTGGCAGAATATTTCAATTTGATAATAGCATTACATTTTGTTGAAGTTGTAGACATGCTGTGAATTTTTTTAGTTCTGTCTCGTTATAATTTTTTTTTTTTTTGTGAGCTTTAGTTTATATTATCTGATTCTGAGGTGAGTGTATATCATTCCAATATTTTTCACTGTCTAAGTTAGATATTGTATCCTACTGAATTTGTTTCAAACTATGGAAAATTTTGAAATGTTTGAGGAATCACAAATGTTGGAGCACAACACTGATATTAATTTTATTTCGGAAACTTCACGAGAGCAGAACCTTAATATTCATTTTATTTCTGAAACTTCTCGTGTTTCTCGTGGTAAAGCGTTCACAATTATAGAAGATGAAACTTTATGTAGATCTTGGTTGGCAGTCTCTCAAGATCCCATTACTGGTAATAGTCAGACCATGGCAATATTTTGGGAACAAGTACTCGTTTATTTTAATTCACAATTGAGCGGTGAATCAAATCGAAACCGTATTTCTTTGTCGCACCATTGGTTTGTCATGCAAAAGGCAATTAATAAATTCTGTGATTTTCTTGAACAAATTCAATTGAGGCAACAAAATGGAATAACTGAGGCAGACATGGCAATTTTCATTTCTGTTATTAAATATCAATTTTCTTAGTGCTCAGTATACTTCTTATTGAAATGTTTATAATTTTCTTTTTTTAGGTCACTAAAGCGAAGTGGATGTATCATGCAATACAGAAAAAACACTTCATATTTGATACAAGTTGGGATATTTTGCCCCAAAGTTGTAAGTGGGATGAATTTAGAACACAACCAAAAAAAGCCACGCAACATGCATATCCATGTTCGAATCCACCAACTAAAGGTGAGTCTTTTCAACCCAACAACAATATTGCGGGGAACCAACAACCGACTAATACATCAATACGACCAATTGGTACTAAGGTTGCGAAAGAGAAGTTAAAGAATCAAACAACTCACGATGTTAGATTTGATGAAATGGCTGCTGACCAATCCGAAATTGTTGAAGTATTATTAACTATCTTTGCTAGAACTGTTGAGCGAGATGAACAAAAGGCCATAGACTGTCAACAGAAGGCTGTAAAGCGTCGAAGAAGGGCTGAGAATAAGGAGGAACAACTAAAAATCTTATCTATGATGACTGAAAGAAAATAACAAAATGAGGATCATAAAATAATGTCAATAAACATGACAAATTTAAATCCTATGCAAATGGCATACTATTAAGATCTTCAACGCCAAATCTTATTTCGATCAACAAATAGATTTCCTTGACTGTTTCATGAAGATCATGATTTCTATTCAATTTATTGTAGTGTATTTCTGTATTGCATTTCTTATTTCAATCAATAATTTCTTACATTTTAATCAATTTTCTGTAAGGAAATGCATTGGAATTATGTATATGTTTATAGTGGGTTGTATTGGAATTACAAAAACAGTTGATGTTGATGGTGGGTTCTATTGATTGTATTGGTTTTATTATTTAAAAACTAAAACAGTAATACAAACATACTTACTCCAAATCAATTTTGAAAATAAAAATGATAGCAATACACAAAACATGGTCACAACAGATATTTTTTGTGCAGAAGTAGTTTTTAAAAAAAATTTGTACAGAGGTAGTTTTTAAAATTTTCATGCACAATTAAAATATCTATCAATTTTGTTTGTATATATATATATATATATATATTTTTAAACATGCTCACAAATATTTTTAAAACATGCTCACAAATATTTATCAGTTCAAATATCTATCATTCACATGGTCATTAGTCATTTGTTCTGTGTTTGTTAACAAAGTTTGCAAATTACTCATGTTTACATGACCACCAGAAAATTGTCCAATATGTTATAAAAGGCAGAACCACCACATTCATAAACCAAAATGTCCCAACAAAATATAAAAACTTGTAAAAAAAACAAAACAATGAAAATACAGAATGTAATAATACATTATGAAAACAAACAAAAACTACATAATTTTTCTTTTACACGATGGTCAATTTGATCTGTGCGATTGCTTACCACTTTATGACGTTTTTCAGTGTCCAAACAGAACTCACCAAATTGTTTAATTAATTAGTTTTGAGCAGTGACAAATGTATCGAATTGAGTACCCAATGCATTGAACTGATTAGCCATTTCTTGTTCCCATTGAACACGCTGATTATGTCGTTCCTGTTCCATGGCCAAAAAATCAGTCCAATATTGAGGTTGTTTAGTTGCGAGCATCGCATTGTCATGAGGGTCTTCAAGAGCATCATTTGGTGGGACATGTGCACTAAGATTTCCTATTAAATTTTCAGCTCCACCAACACGGGTCATTGTGTACTCCGAAATGGCCGAAGAGATTTTAATCTCTGTTTCACCTACAAGTCGGATCTTAAAAGCTTTGAAAATTTTAGTGAGCAGAGCCCCAAAAAGTAGTGACCGGCCCATGAATTGATCAAGATTTGCGACCATCATTTCTTTCATTATTATGTAGCACAAATCCAATTTGTGGCCAACTTCAAAATAGTATAGTAAATAAGCATTATAATATGAGAAAGCATCAAAATGTCCTTTTTTCGAAGTAACATTTTCTACTATAAATCGACGGATAATCCGAAGGTGGGGTTTCAAATGTTTTGCTTGTAAATTACTCTCGGTAAGTCTCCTCTCACAAATAGTAGTATATACTTCACTGATATTGCCAACAATATCAAGTAGGTTAGACTCACGGTGAAAATAGATATGCATATCCCCTTTCTCAACTCCAATAATTCGTGATAAAGTGGGGATATCAAACTCAATACTCTTACCTTTTACATAAGATAGAAGACTAAAGTTTCCATCTTTTTCATTAGTACATTTCAAGTGAAGATAAAATAAAGACACAAGACGTGGATATACTTTTTGTGCTAAATTAATTAAATTTACCCACCACATTGCCTCGAGTTTGCTAACTAAAAATGGATCATATTGAAGTGGAAGATTAACCCTTCTCCCGGTTATAATAGGTTGGCTGGAGAAGTTTTGAAAGGCTTGTTCATGATTATAAGTGAGAAAATCAATAGTCGGATAAGATGAACTTTGAAACTGTTGTTGTTGTTGTTGTTGGCGTAGTGGAGGGATGGAGCTTTCACCATATTCTGATCTTGCTCTTTTGGTTCTAAGAATGACGTAAATATCTGTTAAATTTGATTGGAAATGTGTTAAATATGAATGGTGGATTACAGAGGAGCTCAAATTTAGTGTGAGGTGACCAAATGATGTGAAGTGTACTGTGCAAAAGTGCAACAAATAAGGACATGCACAAAAAAAAAAAAAATTGAGAGAAACAGGTTGACCCACCGGTTAACCGGCTGTGGAGCAGATTTGTATTCAATTTGTGCTGAACTTTGGCTTACTGCTTCTATTGCTTTGCCTTGTTGTTTCTTTCAATGCACACTTCCAATATTGAGTGGATATAGAGTGTTTTAGGAGCACAATTTGGCTTGCTGTTGTGGCTTGCTGCTACTTTGGCTTGCGGTTTGTGAAGCAGAATTTGTATTCGGATTTTGTCTAATATTGAATGTATACAGAGTGTCAATAAATGAGTAGGTGGTGGAGGGAAGTAATGAGGTAGGTAAATTGCTTAAATGAAGTAGTTGAATGGTGGTGTGTGTTTCATAAGGCATTCACCAAACCTACAAGTCGTATGTACATTCTAATGGTCAAGTAGTTGGATTGTACAGAGGTGTTGAATTGTTAAATGTATGAGGTATTGAATTTTCATGAGGTATTGAATTGTCAATAAATGAATTTTCAAATTTATAAGGTACAGAGGTGTTTCATGAGGTTTTGAATTATCCGTTGTTATTTGTAATTGATTTGTAATATATATTTTAATTGGAATATTTATTGTTTTAATTCATTTGTTCAGTGTGCTGCATTCATTTGTAATTCATTCAAATATACTGCATTCATTTGTAATATATATGGATATATATAACAATCAGTAGTCCAAAGCCATACTAGAACACAACATCAGTAAATTATGACATCAGTATATTGGTAACAAATGCACACTATTTTGGATAATAACAAAGTTAACGGACCAAAAATACTAGCAAAAATGGATGTGTACATTGTGAAGACCACTAGCAACAAACAAACACTAACAGCTTTCCTTGCGTAATCAGCTTCCATTCCAAAAAATAACCAACAGTTCATGTTTGTGTCCACATAGTGAATTTAGTTTTCTCCGTGAAGATGCCACATATGTTCTATTAAATCATTGCGGAGAGCATGATATGCATTTTTATCTCTAATACCTAAATGACGAGACATAAATGATTGAAAGTCATTGTTATTACTACACGAAAGTACTATTGGTGAGTTGGTTGATAAAATATCATAATTGAAATCAAGATGCTCCTCTCTCTCATCTTCGACAATCATATTGTGTAATATAACGCAACTTTTCATTATGTTTCCAAGCATTTTCGGATCCCAAAAACGTACGACACCACCTATAATTGCAAATCAAGATTGGAGCACTCCGAATACCCGTTCTACATTCTTCCTTGCTGACTCTTGCATCATTGCAAAATGTTGCTTCTTTGCTCCTTGTGGAGAAGAGATTGTTTGAACCAATGTTGCCCATTGAGGGTATATACCATCAGTAAGGTAATAATCCATATTATAACTGTGTCCATTAATAGTGTAATGGACAGGGGGAGCTTTACCTTGGGCAAGATCAGAAAATAAGGGCGATCGATCCAACATATTCAAGTCATTGTGTGATCTAGGCATTCCAAAAAATGCATGCCAAATCCACAAGCTACTACTTCAAGAATGATGGTTGGCTTTTTCTAATGGCCTACGTATTGACCTTGCCATGCCGTGAGACAATTTTTTCACTCCTAATGCATGCAATCTAAACTTTCCAACACACCCGGAAACCCATGAACCTCCCCAATAGCAAGTAATCTAACAATATCAATTGTTGTTGGAGATCTCAGGTATTTTGGTCCAAAGATTTCAATTACTGAATTGCAAAAGTGTTGCAAACTTTCAATTGCAGTGCTTTCCACAATAGGTACATAATTATCAACTGCATATGCTGCCACTCCATAGGACAATATTCTCATTACTAAAGTCATCTTTTGCAAGGGAGACAATCCAAGGATATGAGTTGCATCTTGTTTTTCAACAAAATATGGATTGTGTGCTTCAATGGCATTCAAAATTCGCAGATACAGAGGACGACGTATTCGAAAACGTCTCCGAAATGTTGCAAGTGAATAAACTGGATTTGCCGCAAAATAATCCGCAAACAATCGCTCATGACCCTTCCATCTATCGCGATGTATGTAATTATGTCCTACAACAGAACCACCTCTTTTCTTTAATCGATTACTTGATTGCAGAATCTGAATCATACTAGCATTATTTATCTCATAAACCTCCAAAAGTGTGACCATTTTTTTATCATCAGACTCATCATCAGAGGATGAAGAAGAAGAAGAGAATGAAAATGAAGTGAGCAATTAAGAATTTGAGACACTCATTATGCTCTAGTTTCAGTTCTAGTTGATTACAGATATAATGTACCTCTTTTCTGGTATATGGTACATGGATTCATGTGTTTATATCAGTTTTTGGAAGGAAATCATTATTGGAGACAAAACAAAAAAGGAAAATATTTAATGGAGGGAAAAAGAAATGGGAAACAGAAATTGAGGGGAAAAAAATTTTTAGTTGCCTTGTCCAGTTGATTGGCCGGTCGTCTCGCCGAACGTCCACTCTCTTTTGATGAAAGTTGCAGTGCAACCATTGGAGCAGCTAATATCAGATTGAGGAAGTTTTTTTTTTTTTCTTTACTCAGGTTTGGTGAAAAAGTTGGTGAATCGTTGGAGACGCACTTAGCAAGTGACTTGGTGTCGGACGCGGGTTGATTACGGCCACATAACCTCTAATCCGTCATTCATCGTTAGATTAACGGATTGAAGAAAATCAATTTGTATCCGTCCATCAATTCAACGGATGTGATTGAGCGGATTGACAACTGAGTGGATGGATATGAATCGGTTTGGCGGTTTAAAATTTTATAAACTTTTAACATAATTCAATTTATGCACTTCCTAAAAAAAAAAAGAAAGTATTAACTTAAAAAAGTATTACAATCACTGCATGCCTCATCTAAAGAAACAAAGTTTGAAATTTTAGAATATTACAATTACTGTATGTCTCATCCATATAAAGTATTATAGTATGTGGTTCTTAAAATATAAAAACAATTCAAACTACCAAAACTATGAACAGAGCAGTAATAGAGATTGTATGCCTCTGTATTGTTACATCTATATTTGTTTTTGAAAACAAAAACCAACCAGCATATATCATCTTATTTATTTATTATTTTTAGAGTTAGATTTAAAAACAAAAAAAAATTAGATAAATAATATATATATATTTTTTTAATTCAAAAAATATATTCAAGTCAAAAATTCTTTTTCAACAGAATATTTACGTTTATTTTTTATGTATAGTTAAAAAAATTTATTAAATATGTAGTGATATGTTTTTTGGTGGGGTGAATTAATCAAACAAATTTTGTTTTTTTTCCAATTTTTCATTTTTTTTTATTTTTTATATTTGTCTAATTTTTTTAACAAACAGATAAAAAAATGTCACAAAAGACAAAAAATAAATAAAAATAAAATCACAAAAAACCTATATCCAAACAACACCTACAAAGTTGGAGAGAAAGTTGGTTGAGATTTGCCAAAAATAGCAAATGACCATTGGAGCACCATTGCTATAATTTGGCAAAATAACACTATTCATTGCCAAATTATAGCAATAGCAACCCCAATATAGCAACAACCATTGGAGATGCTCAATTGTGTATATTTCTGTTTTTTAATTTATGACTTATTTAAAAAAAAAATCTTAAATAAACAAGTAAACAAGGAAGTAGCTAATTCCTTATTAGACATTAAAATAAACAGAAAATTATCAATAAAAACTAAATAAATAAGTAAAATTGAGTTAAGTCCAAATTTGAATATTAGGAAATAATAGAAATGCACCAAAACAGAGTTGCTAAAAATGAACTTCTCAAAATAAAGTTATTGCTAAAACGAAACTTTTCTAAAACGACAAAATCACTCATTTAAGGGCCTAAACGAAATAATTTGGCTAAAATTCACTGGTACTTCATTCTCAAGATGACAATAATTTTTATTTAAAACACTGTTTCAATCAAACTATCAAATTCAAGATAATTCTGAACTTGTCACAAAAGTATTATTATTACCCTCAAAATACAAATCTTTTTAATCTTGGCTTTCGTTTGGCATAAGCTAAATTGGATCTTTTTTCTAAAATAGTCATAAAAAGACAAAATAGGCTTTTTAGTCCAATAAGACAAAATCTCACGTCCAAACCATGATTATTTCATTTTTTCTCTCATAAAAATCAAAAAAGTCAAAAAGTCAATCCTAAACGAGACTTTTTAATCCCAGGTTAAAATAGTCAAAAAATTAAAAAGTTAAAAAGTCAATTCACATCTCAAACGAATCCTTATTATATTTTTAGAACAGTCATTAACAAAATTTATATAATAAAATACATTAGTTGAATTTTGAGGTTGGTTGCTAACTGTAGGTCACTAAAAAAAAAAAGTTCTACTGCTGTTGGTTACCAGTTTATAATATGAACACTCATCGAGTCAAATAATGATGACATTGTTGAATCTAATTTTTTAAAGGACTTTCCTTAAGTGTGCAACTTACACCTTATACTTACGCCTTTTTGTTTACTGTCCTGTTTTATGTTTACACCTTCCACTTACACCTTTTGTGTTGGTTGCATATGGTGTGCAACCTTAAGGGGTTGCACACCATAACAGCACCCTTTTTTAAAAGATGCCTATATATTGGATTGAAGGGTAGTGTTTGGGTTCGTGAAACTTATCACGAATCTCGTTTTTATAATTTGAATTATTTATTTTGTCTAACATTTTGTGCATTTCATTAACACAAAAAATTTGGTCGCTTCAATAATTGTAATTTATTCAATTTTTTATTAAAAAATAAACAATTGTATTTTTAAAAATAAATCATATAATTTTTTAAGTAACAAACGTAATAAATTGAATAAGTTATAATTATCAGATTAATCTAATTTTTTTTGTGGACGAAATATATAAAATGCACGACAAAATAAACGGTTCCAATCATCCAAACAGAATTCGTATTGGATCCCACAGATCCAAACAGTACCCGCCAGCGTAAAAGCTAGACCTCAGGAAATCCTCCTTTTTTACCCGTTAGGCCCCGTTTGTTTTGGGTGAAAGAGAGGGTATTGGGATTGCTAATACCAAGGTATTAATACCTTGGTATTACTAGTCCTAATACCCTCTCTATAGCCCAAAACAAACGGGGCCTTAGGGTTTTGTTTGAGGGGTTCTAGTAATAGCCTTGTTTGTTTTGGGAGAAGGCCTTGGGACTATTAGTCCCTTGGTATTACTAATACCAAGGGATTGGTAAGGAGGAGGTAGAGATGATATTAGAAAAATAGTGAGAGGATTAGAAATTTTTTTATTTTTTTTTATTTTTTATATATGGGAAATTTTTTTAAAATATAATTTTTAATTTTTTATATTTTTTTATTTGTTTTATTATTTTATATAAAAATAATTTAATAATCCCCTCACTATTAATCCCCTCACTATTAATCCCCTCCATTCTATCTCTGGAAACAGACAGGGCCTTAATTTCTTGTATATGCTTTCTAAAGTGGTCATCCTTTCACTTGGCAATATTGAGATGATTTGATGTGGTGGTCGGCGATAAGTGTCAGCCACCAAAATTGCAGAGATAATGGTTGACAAAAAGAATTTTCAACAAAAAATTTCATGCTGTTACAATTGGTTTTGACCATTCCATTTCTATTGCAATTATGAGAAACATTCCACTTAAGTCTTTGTTTCTTCCAATTTTTTGACAATTTTCTCAATAAATTATCAATTACTCCCTATAATTTAATTTTACAAAATGAAACCCCCGGATTTCATCCTATACTTTGGGATAAATTGATTAGAATGAATTGTTTGCAGTTTATTAATTTACATTGAACCATGTATTTTATGTTCATGGGCTCATTGTACGTTTCATTGTGGTGGTTCGGTTTGCTATTTTTTAAGTCTTCAAAGAAAAGGAAATTTATTTGATAATTTTATGTACCTGATTTTATTTTATTTTATTTATGTTAAAAATAGATATTAATAAGACATTTATTCATAAATTTCTTTTCATCTACTTATGGTCCAATTAATCTATATTATTATCCTATGTTACAATAAGTCCCATAGATGACAAAATTACCGAAATACCCTTACTAATAATAGGGTAAAACGCATATTATTAATGTTCACATTGACCGTTTGAATGTTCTATAATAAGAACATTCATACTGTCAAGTTTATTTAATATGAATGTTCACATCATGAAACATTCATACATATTTATTTATTTATTTATTTTTATAAAATTACATATTCAAGTGAGATCTATTACGATAGATCTTGTTAATTATGTGTTAAAAATATAAATAAATAAATAAAAATGTGCAACAAAAATTATGAATTTTTAGGGTATGCTTGATTAGTAAGATTATATCATAGGATTGAGAATGTTAATCCATGAACTTACAATCTCATATTTGATTGCAAATTTTATTAACAAGGATTATATGAATGGCAAACATTTAATTCGACAAAATTGACGAATTTTTAATATTGAGAGGAGTTACATATCATAATTTCAAGTATAAAAGAAAATAAATAAAATGAATACATAATAAGTAGTTATCTCACTATTTTAGTTGGATAACTAATCCTACACTAATTTATGGGATTATTACTCTTTTCACTATTAATCTTGTTAATCAAATAAGACCTTAAGTTAATATATAAAAAATACAAAATAGTGTACAACAGGCTGCTAAGGGTTTAAAAACTATTTGTAAAAGTAAAATTGTCCATAAAGGGTGTGTTTGATTGGACGGACCGGAAAATGGGGGATTAGAATCCATCGGACTTGAGTCCTGGGACTGTGAATCCCCCGGACTATTTGGTCGGATTGGATATGTATCCTGTGTTTGTTTTTTCATGGGATTAGATGTTTGGATAGGACTATTTTCAGTGAATCCAACGTTTGGTTGGACGGACTGGATAGGATAAATGAATAAAAGACTATTTTATCATTTTTTAATTGTTTACTAAGTAATAGCAATATTAAACACATCTTTAATATTTTAATTATTTTTAGTAAACATTAAACATACTAATGGTTAAATTTTGTTTAAAGATATTTAAACATACTAATATTGATAAAAAATTTTGACTGGTACAGATTATTTTTATTTAAACAAATAAAAATTTATTGTTGAAATTAAACATACTAATGGTTAAATGTTTAAATTTTTATTTAAACAATTAACATTGAAATTATTTTGATGTACAGATTATGTTTAAATAATTAACAATTAACAATTAAATAAATGTTGATGTACAGATTATGTTAAATAAATATACATGTTGATGTACAGATGTTGAAATAATTTAATAAACATGTTGATGTACAAATGTTTAAATAAAACATAATTTAAATAAATGAAATTATTTATTGTTGAAATTAAACATTTAATTGTTTAAATAAAACATCTATTAAATTTAAATAATGAAATTAAATAAAACATAAACAAAATTTTAAAATAAAACATCAATAAAATATCTATAAAAAATTATTTTAAAAAATTAAATAAATAAAACATTAATAAAAAGTTAAATAAAATTATTTTATTTTTAAATTGAGACATTTAAATTTTATTAAATTTTATTAAATATAATACATAATTAAATAGTAGAGGGTCAAAATTGTCATTTTCGCATCTAATTCAAACAGTGATTAGTCCCCCCAAAACAATCCCACCCCCCCTAGGACAGGATAGTCCCCTATATGGGGGACATGGAGTCCGGCCGGACATGGAGTCCGCCGGACTAAAAAAAAAATCAAACAACGGATAAAGAGGGAGGCCGGACATGGAGTCCAAATAGTGGATAGTCCCCTCCCTTATCCCCCAATCAAACACACCCAAAGTATCTTAAATATGAGAATTAGGATTTTGTGGATTAAATGTCCAAATAGTAGGACTTATTGAAATATACAAATATGTTATAGACTAATTAAGATACAAATACTTGAAAAAGAATTTTCTAATAAATTCCCCTATAATAAATAGATGATATGATTTTAAAAATATATCATTAATTTTTTAAACATAAATATAACAAAATCTGGTAATAATATTATTAAATCAATTTAATATTTTCTAGCTAAATTACAAATATATCCCTTGAAATTTATTAAAAATACAGATTATTTTCTCACATTTGAAAAATTACATCTCACTATTTAAGGTTTTCAATTACATAACTAATGGCCCTCTCTGTTAATCAACTGTTATGTCAAACTAAGTGTATGACACAAGCAACAATTTTTTCTCCAAAAATACTATACTTAACTTTTATGAAGTTAAACATTTTTTTTTTCTTATATTACCTTCTTTATTTATCATTTTTTCTTAATTAGTAAAACCACTTTGTCTACAAATTTGATGTGTCACTAAGCCTCCGTTTGGGAAGTGGGTTAGCTTTTTGACTTTTTTTGGCTATTTTAACCTGGACTAAAAAGCTTGGTTTGGGAAGGACTTTTTAGCTTTTTGACTTTTTTGACTTTTTTTGTGAGAGAAGAGTGTAATGATTATGGGTTGGATGTGATGTTTTGTTTTTTGTGGCTAAAATAACCTATTTTATCTTTTGTAGCTAAAATAGCAAAAAAAAACCCACTTTAGTTCTTCCCAAACGGACCCTAAGGAGGTTTGAAGAACATTGTGGTAGTATAGATAAAAGGATTTGGTGGTGGGCTGATAAAAATGCTAATATAATATTTTTATTTTGATATCATAGGTTGTATTTATAATTTATCATATTTTTGGTGGTGGACACTTTTAACAAATCTTAGGTTGTATTTATAATTTATCATATTTTTGTATACACATAAATGCCGAAATGGTGAACGAATCAAATTGTATTACTGTTAAATTACAAATACACTTTTTCAAATTTATTTAAAATATAAATTGTTTCATATAATTCTGAAATTTATATTCTGACCTTCAAGTTTATAATTGTATAACAAATGATCATTTTTATTAAAAAATTATCAAGTTAATCAATTATTTTTAATGATGTCATAAATGTATTTTAATTAATAATTTAGGTAATTTTATAATTATATAGGAGAGTAGTTAGAAATATTATTTTTTTTATTAATTTTATTAAACTAAATATTTTGACAATGAAATATTTATAATTTTCAAAATTATATAGTACAATCCATATTTTAAGTAAATCTCAATAATTATATTTATAATTTATTCTAATATTTCAATTGATAACAGTAGGAATGATAAACGAGCTAAACAAGCCGAACAATTAACTATTCAAGCTTAATTTGAAAACTTTAACAAGTTTTAAAATTTATTTAAATTTGATTTGTTAAATTTTTAAGTCGATTTGAAATGACTTTTTATTGAGCTGAGTTAAAAAAATGTGATATTTTTATATAGTTTTAAATTAATCGAACCAAATTAAATAAGTAATTAACTATTCAAGATTAATTTAAAAAAATTAAAAAATATATTCAAATTTAACTGATTAACGTAACTATTTACCACCGAGGGTGGTAGCCCAGTGGTGATGGCATTGCCTTCCTACAGCCATGAGTCAAGTTCGACTCCTGAGGGGCGCGAAAATCCTGATTTTTCCAGGGGCTCTCTTTGGAGATCTCGCACTGTACTCCGATTGAAACTTGTCCGTGGCTAGGGCGGTTGATGAGCTCCATTAGTGCCTCGATGGTGGGTCCCTTCCTTTGGGTTGGATTAAATCAAGCTGGAAACCGGTTGTTAAATCAGACTAGGGCGGTTGATGAGTTCCATTGGTGCCTCGATGATGGGTCCCTTCCTTTGGGTTGGATTAAATCAAGCTGGAAACCGGTTGTTAAATCAGGCTGAAAACCGGTTACTTCGAGACCTGAGCCTACGGATGTAGTGATGACATATTTGAACTTAAAAAAATGCGATATTTTTATATAATTTTAAATTTATCGTACCAAATTAAATAAGTAATTAACTATTTACACCCGAACGAATTTTTAAAGAGTGAAATCATCTTAAATAGCAGCACCACCAAACACGCAAACTGAAGTGTCACTCTACTCTGCAAGTGACTGAAGGAGACTATTTCAAGTAAAACGGAGTGCGCATCACTGCCTAGGCGAGTGGTATGCAATTATGGAATCATGCTAAGTAAACTACAATTCTGTCCTCATTATTTTAAAGTTGCTGAACTCAATAGAAAGTGTAAAACAGTCAATTTAATCCAAATGGTCCCAAAACCATCCCTCAGTCTTTTCCCACTCAAACCCACTTGCTCAACCCCCACACCACAGGAAAGGGAAAAACCACAGGTAAAACAGCTACACCAGCCTCCTGTTTTGTTTCTCATCTGCATAACACTGTTTGAATCTTTATATATATAGACCAACCAAGATCACAAGTCCTTCATCCATTCCAAAATTCATCATAAACCTCACAATATTGTTCACTTGAAAAAAGATGAGTTCGGCAAGCAGAGCTTGGATTGTGGCAGCAAGCGTTGGGGCTGTGGAGGCACTCAAAGATCAAGGGTTCTGTAGATGGAACTATGCCATGAGATCCATACACCACCACGCCAAGAACAACGTGAGGGCTTACTCTCAGGCCAAGAAACTGTCTCCCTCGTCATCCGCCCCGGTTTCGAGTAAAATAAGAGAAGACAAGGCAAAGCAGTCAGAGGAGTCTCTCAGAAAAGTCATGTACTTGAGTTGTTGGGGTCCCAATTGAACACCCCCAAATTATTGATAGTTTGAGAAGTTTGTTATTCCGAGGTTCGATCGGAAAACGGTAACTGTATATTGTATAGTCCAAAGCCTGTTGCTTTATAATGGAAAAAAACTCAAATTTTGTTGTTTAATTGCACTGCGCAGAGCATGTCCAACCCTTCAATTCTTTCATCATAAAAAATAGAATAATGAAAAGGAACAGAAAAAGAAGAAATTGGGGAAGGATATAGGACATGCTCTAAAAATTCTAATCATTTTATCAATCTTGTATGAAATTATGAAAAACAAAAAAATTTGAGCAATGTTAGGAATGAGCAAGGATCCAAGTTTCTTAGAGTATTACATTGTGTAGTTGAGATTTATTGACAAGTCACATTAAAAAAATTAATGTGACTTGTCAGTAAATCTCAACTACACAATGTAGTACTCTAGAAAATTTTAAGAAAATTTCACTCTAGAGGATCCTTGGTGATTAGGAATATAAATTTTTTTTATCAAACACTTATATATGAGTAGGTGAGTTCTACAATCATGAGAGTGTTTGGTAAATATTTTGATAAAACATGAGGCTTTGTTTGGTAATTTTTAATTTTAAGTAAAAAGTTAAAAAATTATTATAAGTTAGTCTCCGTTTGAAAAGTGAGTTGTTTTTTAATTTTTTGGTTTTTTTTGACTATTTTAGTCTGGATTAAAAAGTTTGGTTTTGGAAGGATTTTTTGACTTTTTTTATGAAAGAAAACTGTAATAATTATGGATTTGATGTGATATTTTATTTTTTGTGATTAAAATAATCTATTTTATCTTTTATAACTAAAATAACCAAAAAAAAACCTAGAAAAATTCTTCCCAAACGTTCCTTTACTTGGTTAGAATTTGTTGATTAAGTTATGAACAGTGACTGCTCGGCCTTTTAAGAGCACTTGTATTGATGTGCTTGGTCTCCTAAGATTCTGCAAGATGAAAAACCAAAGTTAGGTGCAAGTGATAGTGCGGTTAAGCAGGTGAGCTAGGATCTAGGTTGATTGTGTAGGTGAGCTTGGTTTTAGCTCAGTTACATATAGATGAATGGGATTTCAGCTCTGTCGCGCAAGGTTCAGACAGGTTACACACGTTGGATTATAGCTCAGTCGCACAAGTGATCTGACAATCTTAATTTGTGTTATGTTAATTAATCTTAATTATACTTATAATTATGAGTTTGATATGATTTTAAATGCTAATTATATAATTATGGGTGTTTGTAAATTTAAATCTGTTCACCGTAGGAAAATCTATTTGATTTTCTACTATAAAAATTAAATTAAAAGCTGTAGACGTGACATAAACTAAAATTGGTCGTATTATTGTAATTAGTATAATTTTTAAAATTTATGATGAAATTTAATTGAAAATTGATTTGGATCAAATTAATTAAATTCAATATGATTGAATTAAAACACAATTGCTTAGTTTTAATCAATTTGATTAGGCAAGCCTATATATAGGCCTATATACACTCAAGTTCTTTCCTTTTGAACTCATTTGGCTGAGATTACACTCTAGAGAGAGAGAGAGAGCTGATTTTACTGAGAGAGACAACACAGTTTGAAGAATTTAGCTCAAGCTTGGAGAATTGAGGAAAATTAACTCAAAGCTTAACTATATTTGGGAGGATAGGAGCCTTTAGGTGAGCTACCAACCCTTAATTCATGAGTTTAAACTTGTAATTATGTAAATTCCAAGAGAGTTAGTAATCAAGTACAAGATTTGAGTAGTGTTTGATGAAATTGAAATTCTCTATGCATGTGAAGAATTACCATGAATGTGCATGATCATGAAAAATTGAGCACCAAAATTCACATGCGTGCATGATTTTGTTAAACCTTATGATTTTGATCATCATTTGTATCACTTGATATGGAATTAGAGTCTATATTTTACATGCATGTGCCATCTTTGAGGATATGAAGCTTGGTAGCTTGTGTTATGAAGTTGTCAAGAATAATGTGAAATGGTTTGGGATTTGAAGTATGGTTTTGGACAAATTAGACTTAATTTACCTATGTTTCCATGTTGTATAAAGATTTCCATGTTTTTGTATCAAAAATGTGAGTTTTGAGCCTTTGGAATTAAGTCATGAACTTCAAACAGAGTTCTGGAAAACCCAAAATTCGACTTGTCCGCTCAAGCGAGGAAAGTGTCGCTCGAGCGTGAAAGTCGAGCTCCTAAAAGTTTTATAAAATCTTACAGATCGCTCGAGCGACCAAAGTGGCGCTCGAGCGAGGACCCTTTTTACTTAGTCTTCCGCTCGAGCGACCGTCGAGCGGGAAATTCACGCAACCAATACTTTTACAAACCGCTCGAGCGACTGAAGTTACACTCGAGCGACCACCCTTATTTTTGAATCCCCGTTCGAGCAAAGGAAGTTACGCTCAAGCAGAAGGCCCTACTTCAGAAATTTGAAAGGACGTTTCATGTTTCGTTTTCCGTTCTTTTTCACTTCTAAGTACTCTTAGACATGCATTGAGTACACTAAATGAATTAAAGAACCTGGAATAAGCCTAAGAACATTAAACAAATTAAGGAATGGAATGAATTGTATTATGACCCAACGTGTTATGAACTATATAGCGTCAAGCACAAGGACGAATCAAGCACCGGAACATTGTGCGTAATATCTTAGTAAATATATTTTTGTGTATGCACTGTTTTCTAAATGTCACCTACGTGGTAAATTCCCAACTCTATGAATTTGTACTGTGAATGAGTATCCTATTCGCTTGATTCGTAATAAAGTATGTGAAGTGATTGATATATGAGCATGAAATGGGCCTAAGGCCGTTTGGCATGTTTGACAAGGGAACAGATTGGGCCTAAAGCCGCTTGGTATATTTAATAAGGGCACGGATTGGGCCCAATGCCGTTTGGAATGCTTAACAAGATAGACTAAGGTCATCTTATATGCAAATTGGACCAAAGGTCATTTCGAATAAATAATTGATTGGACCAAAGGTCGTTTTGAATATGAATATGGATATGATCACGATTATATGCACATAGTTGTGAATATAAGAATGATGGACCCAAGGTTGTTTAGTAATGTGATATGAAGGATCGGTGGTCCTTGGTACATAGATCCATTAGACCTAAAGTCGGTCTATGAATGAGTATTGGACCCGAGGTCGTTTTGTTTTACATATGAGTTGGACCTGAGATCGTTTTGCATATGGATGTGATGTATTGGACCCAAAGTCATTTTGCTTTGTTATGATTTATAAATCTGATGTGAATGAGAATAGTGATTCAAATGTTTACATTATAAGTATGACTCATTTATGAACGAAACTCATTCATTAACCTCTTTACTCTGGTATTATTCACTAGGCATTAGCTCACTCTTTATTTATATGTATGTAGGTGAGTAGCGGGACGTTCAACCCCAGCCTTAGTGAGCGTTAAGAAGCCAAGTTTTGTGAAGACAACCAAGGTCCCTCATGCAGAGGCCTTACTTTTGTTTTACTTTTATTTTTGTTCTCTTATGGTCAGGTATGACCAACGTTGTGTATAACCTTGGAACTTGGTGCTAAAACTGTAAAGTGATCCTGGATATACGTAACACATACATAATGTAAGTATTGCATGGTGTGAGTTATTTCATGTATATGAGAAATTTTTTGATTGAACCATGTATGCATGGCTCGTTGGACAATTCTCGTATATGATGCTTCCGCAGTTTGGCCCCCTATTATTAAATATGATTGATTTCTGACTGAAACCGTAGGTAATCTCATGGTTACTGGCCGGTTATGACTCTAATCCATAGGGGCAAGTTCGGGTCATGACAAATGAGTTAGTTTTTAGTTCGGTTGTGCGAATGAGCTATATTTTAGCCGGTCACGCGGATAAGCGTTTTAGCTCGGTCGAGTGTCTAATCGACTTGGCTGCGCAACAGCTCAGTCCTCTTCTCAAACACTAAACATGGAGTTTGCCCGGTTAAGTTATGATTTTGGATCAAAATGTGGATTTTTTTTCCAATTTGGCCTAGATCTTTCCATGTTCATCTCAGGGGATGAATAGTAGATTTAAGGATGGAGAACCAGGAGCCATTTAACACTTGAAATGGTTTAACACCATTGATTAATCAAGTTTTTAATGATTTCAAGTACTATGGTTTCATTTTTGCTACGCATATCATAATCAGGGCTCAAGAACCATGAGAACGACATGAACAAAAATGGGAGAAAACGAAAAAAAACTTAAAACTTACCGTTTGGGGTTGGAATTTGTTCTCTAATCAGTGGGGATGCCCAAACCATGACGTCACTCCGCTTGCTATATGGAAAATGCTCTGACCTAGACACAAAATACAAAGGGGCAAGAGTTTGGCACTTTGGTTTTTGGAGATGAACAGTAAGGGATGAAGAAGGTGAACAGTAGAGAGAGGTACATGATAGTTATATATATATTATATATGAAAGGGTGCCGAGATTTGAAATTTTTGGGGAACCACACCCATCACCATGAAAAAACGCACAAGATTGCTAGGGAGGTGACACATGCCCGTGAATGGACGTTATGTCAGCATGTTTTGGGGACGTGCCATTTGAGGCACAAGTTTTGTGCCAGGCAGTTCCATTTACCGGTGTGAGAAATTTAGCTCGGCCAGTTGTAATAATCCAAGTCATGCTAAAACAGACTGGATTAAGGAGCAATTAAGAGAGGAATTTGTGCTGAACAAATAGGCTGAGCGAAATTCATATTTTGGGTTGTTGTCCTGGATCTCTCAACTGAGCTGGAATGATGCCCAAGTGTTGGATTGAGATATCTAGTCGGCATGGGCTGAAGATCAAGCTCGGTCAACTGGCAACCTAGCTTTGAACTGGGCTAAGAGTTGGTGGCCAATGACTTCGGCTGAGCTCTGGAGATAAGCAAAATTTACCTTGGAAGGTGAACAAGATTCGATCGAGTTGAAGAATGGTTGAATTCGGAAACTTTGCCCTTGACTGGGCTAAGCAGGTCGGCCACGCTTCGAAGTGGAGCGAGGTTGGCTTGGGTAGGTTCACATAGCCTGACTGGGCTGGAAGTAACTAGTTGGGCACCTCGGATCTGGACTGTCTAAAAATAGCATGGTTTCAAAGGGCGGACGACATCGCATCATGCTGTGGATAGCTCGGTAGGAATTGCCACATGGCTCAATCGGATTATGAAGAAGAGAACTCGCCGTCCGTACACATCAATACCGTTTAGAGGTATAGTTAATGTTGTTTGGCTATATTAACACACGCACGTATAAGGCAAATAGAGGATAGTATATCCAGGCATCCAATAAAAGATGAGCAAGGTAGTGCGCGCATAAACTATGCAAGCCCTGCGGCACCTCCATGCAAAAAGTCTGTAACTTTCCTTACTCAGGGCTATCTTTGTTTTTGTCTTTCTTCTCTAACAGTGCTAACTTGACTGTCGGAGGGTTTTCCGACAACACACCCGCCGAGTAGCTCACCGTCGTTGTACTCTCAAGCTGTACGATACCGTTCAGAGTGATACAGAGCTTGAACTCAAGGAGTATGGAAGTAAAAAAACATTTACTCCCCGCATAGTTATCCAAAAAGTACTGATATTTTTTTTTCTATTAATAAAAAAGAAGAAGAAAATTAAAATAAAAAATAATTAGTAAATAAAATAAAGGAAATCATATATGCAATAAGGTTAGAGACCCCACTATTTGGTATGTATAGTGATTAAATTCTGTAATTAATTATATGTCTGTAGTCATGTTAATATATACACCTATATAGAAAATTGTACAATTCATATCTAAAAAAAAGTGAATACCACAAATGACCTTTGTAGTATTTGATTATGACTAATTATGGTATTGATTATTATTTTATTATGACTCATTGTTGTGTTACTTATTATTTAGTTATAATTTCTTGTGATTTTTATTTTGGTTATGAAGATGTCTTTGGTTATGCCCCAAGTGATATTTGGTTATGTTTTATTGTGATGTTAGTTATGATCTATTGTAATTATTATTTTAGTTGACCAAAAAATTCTTTAATTATGGTTTAAATAATGTTTGGTTATAAGCTTTCTTTTAGTTATGATTAGGGATGCAAATGAACAGATGTTCATGAATAGGCTCGTGCTTGGTTCAGTAACGGCTCGTTCGAACTCGATTCGTTAAATTTTTATTGTGTTTAAGTTCGAACTCGTTAAAATCTTAATAAACAAATCCAAATATATTAAAGTTTTTCTCGGTAGTTGGGTTCGTTTAACATTTATTTAAATAATAGAATTAACATTTTATTTTTACATTAAATAATGTAAAAATATGTATCAAAAATAGAATAAATTTATTATTTATATATTTAAATAATGTAAACATAAATAATAATTAAATTTGTTTATATATAAATAATAGCTAACTATTAAGAATACATTTATAGAATAATGGTGGTAGATATTATTATTTTGGCAAGATATTGACTTTTATTTTAGTGTGTATATATATATATATATAATTGTATAATTAAAGCTTCAATTATAACTTTAATCTGGCATGCAAAGTATGAATTTATAATTTTTTGGTTCGTCAAGGTTCGTGAATAGATTTGAGTTCGAGTTAAGTCTAAACCAATACAATTCGAACTTGATTCGTCAAATTTTTATTAAGTTCGAGCTTGAGTTTAAACTCATTAAAATTTTCATAAGCAAGTCTAAACAAATTAAAATTCAACCCAACTCAATTTGTTTGTAAACCTAATTATAATTGAAAGTAATTAATTATAATATTTGTGATCATAATTTACATGTGGTAAATTCTAAGAAGTTGAGAAATTATATATTTTTACTTAACATGTAATGTCACATGATAATCCAATATGATATTCATTAATTAAAACAATGAGATTCAGTACCTTTCTGTTAAATTTTTAGGAAAGAGCTTGTCAAATGTCAAGTGATAAACCACCAAATAATCACTCTCCAAAAGTGACCCATATATTATATATATGCTATATCCCCATTGTGCTGAAACCTGACATAAGACAGCAATATCTGTCATGAAAACCCAGAAAGAGAGAAAATAAGGATCAGGAAGGATAGAAATGGTTCACCCCCATCCTCCGTAGTAATAATAAATAATCCTAAATAACTCTAAAGGGTGTAAATTTGGCCCGATCCGACCCAATCTAATCCATGTCAGGCCTTGCGAGATCCCAACAAAATTCGGGCCAGGTCACGAGCCAAAAATTAAGCCTAGGCCCATGGGGTATTCAGGCCTAGGATAGGCTTGGGCGGGCCTAAACATTTTTCTTTTATTCTCCTATCAAAATTTTATTATTTTCCACAAAAAGAGACACTGGGCTCGAGCAGGTTGGGCCTTGAGTGGGCCTTAAGCAGGCTGATGGACTAGGCGGGTTGGTCCCATGGGCCGAGTCGGGCTTCAAAATGATAGCCCAAACCCAAGCTTAGGGTCTCAAGTTGGGCCCGGGCTTAAACGGGTCGAGCCCAACCCAGACCGCAGGCGGGCTTCAGGCCACCCACAGGTTGCAGGCCATGTTTACATTTCTAAACAACTGGTTTTCCTCCCAAAAATCCGTTCAATCCATCTACTTTAATTGTTTTATTTTTTTAAGACTTAAAGAAGTTGTTTTAGTACATAGAATCGAGCTGAATTAACATTTTTAACTTGAAATATTAATAGATTGGATTTGAGATTTATACTTTCAACTTAGCCGGTCTGGTCCGACTCGCTATTAAATTAATTAATTAATTATATTACATTAATATATATATTTTTTGTTAGGATCTAAATTTTATCTTTGTTGATTAATTGAAATTCACATTTGTGGTGATGTGTGATTGAATTTATTTAAAAAATCCTTCAATTTATACACAAAATCTTTTAATTTATAATGATATCGATATATTTATTTAAGAAATATAATGTGTAATTGAATTTAATTATGAAATGACTTAATTTTTTTTTTAACATATAAACCGATGGCTGGACTTGGAATTTATAAAAAATTTTGGACGGAACTTGAGCAGATATAGAGACTCGATCTTAAAATCACATCAGACTTGAATAAACACAAAATCTATTATTATGTAGTATTTGTCCAACTTGATTCCGATCCAACCTGGCATTATTCCACCCCTAGCTAAAAGTGACATACTTTCGTGAGTCGACACAATTACACCACACAAGAAAACTGTGGGCGCATGAGCATCACCATTACAATTGTTGCCTAAAACTCTACCCACTTTTTACTTCATCACCTCACTCACTAAAATAAACTAAATAAATAAATTACACATTTTATAATTGAAAACTTTAACAAGTTTTAAAATTTATTTAAATTTAGTTCGTTAAACTTTTGAATCGATTTGTAACGACTTTTCACTAAAACAAAAATGAGTTTTTACGACACCAAATGCACACCGTGGATATGATTTTACGACGCGCAAGGTAAAGTCGTATTATGACCAGTCATGGAAAGTCATTCACTTTCAACGACATGCTATAGCATGCTGTTAAAATTTTTTAACAGCGCATCTTATATGTCTTGTTTAATTTTTCTACGACTACTTTTGCATACCGTTAATTCAAGAGACAAACTACAACACATAATGTTTGTCATTAAATATTTAACACAACGGCCTATTTTGCCTGTCATAGAATATGTATAATTTTTTTTTTAAATTCAGAAGGTTCTATTTCACCTATTCTGTACAATCTAAAAAAAAATTATAAACAAATTTCACAAATATATATATATATATATAAGTATCAATTAACTACCAAAATATTATTTCAAGCATCAAAAAGCTATTCATAAGTTTTGAACATCCAAAAATTATTTGTACATTCCAAACCATCCAAAAATGTTTCTGAACATCAAAAATTGTGTGCAACAGGCCAGGTGTTCAGTTGAGCATTTGTGAGGTCGAGATGCTATGGTTGTTTGCCTATACGAGTGCATTAATATCAACTTGTATTTGATTTTTAAGGTTGGGTTATTTGCTATGAACCACTGCAAGCAACCGAAGTGGAACAGCCAAAGCTATTCTTTGTTGCAGCAACCAATGATGCAATAGCAATGAGTAGACCTGTTACTGCAGCACCATCTGCATATTTGACAGCATTTTGTGGGACAGATTACAAAGACAGAAGCAGCAGTACCATGATTTGACAAGATTAAAGAAAATACAATTACTTCAATGTAAAAATTGCAGCAATTTGAATAATATGCTTTCAATTAGAGAAAATACAATTACTTCAATGTAAAAATTGCAGCAATCTGAATAACATGTAACACAGGAGCATCTAAATTTCAGGAATGAAAAAAATGGACTAGATTTGTCAAGAGACAATTCAATTGGTTGATTACCTGAGAAGTGCACAAGTTTTGAATGCCATGAATGATTGTAGCACTAGAACCAAGACAAAAGATACCAGTAGCAAATATTAAGGACCAAACAAATCTTTCTTTGGAATAACCATAACTGTGAACATAAAAGAGTAGGATTCAGCACATCCATAAAACCAGAGGCATCTAATGAATATATGTGCAAGTGTATTTCCATAACATTCAATATATATAAAACACACGGCCTGTAGATGATATAGTGGTCTTCCAAGTTGCATTACAAAAAGCCACCCATTTGTCAAAAATGTGAAATATATGCTCATGATTATTTTTTTATAAATATATGTTCGTAATGAAATTGTTCAAAAATTTTGTACTCTGAATCACGACTCCAATTTAACTTATCCATTGAACTCAAATTTCAAAATGAGAGATGACAAAGCTCAGATCAAGTTTCAAAAAACAGAAACTAAAAGAAGAAATGTGAAAGAATGTAGATTCATATTTTAATATTCATAAACAATAAAATGCTTAGCTTAGCGCCCATTTTGGAAAAACTGGCAGCTTGAGATAAAATTTATGTATATTCTAATATAGCTCTAACCTTACCATTTGTAACAGCCCTATCATTTCCTTGTACCTGTCCACATTATGATCATGTAATATGTTAGTTTACATAAATCACAAACATAATACATATATGCGTTTAGAAACACTCTGTTTCATATCTATTTGTCTGTTAACAGTTTGAAATATTTGTTGCAACTATCCTAGACTACTATCACAAATAAAATTGAGAAGTAAATTCATTAAAAATTAAACATGCTGACATCATTTAAGAATAAAAAAATAATTCAATTTCCAAGGCAATAGCTTTAATTTGACTTACCTTAACACTAGAGTATTAAACTAAGATAATTTTCAAGTGTAAACTATCAGTAGACAAATTGGAGAAAATATGACTACATACTTCCAAAGAACTAGTAGACATCTTTCACAAGTGAAGATACCATATCAAGTAGGTTTGGTCACCACAAAGAATGCCCTCATCTAAAGCTAAATGCATTATATTTGATAACATTTTAAGAAGAATGCTATTAAAAAATGTTATTAAAAATATTTTTTTGTTGTAGTGGGGATACGTTACCTCTTTTGATGTCTGATCTAAGATAATTCAACCATCTAAGCTTGCAACTCTTACCATATCGCTTCAAACCTACATTTATCACCAAAAACAAAAAAAAAAAACAAAAAAACAAAACAGAGCAGAGCAGAAGCAAAAATCTAAGTGAAACAATAATTTAAAAATGAGTAGAAGAAAACATAAAGAGGAAAAAAAAAAAGGTGAAGAGTATCAATGACCTTTTTATAGTAACCAGGGAGAAGTGCATTCACGTTCGGGATTGGACTAATTACAACACCGACCGACGCCATTCTTACTACTCAACTCCAAAAACAAACCCAGTCAAACCAGTTTTATTTACTGGCTGAAATGGTCTAGAAAAAGTGAGATTTCATAACTTCAAAATAATTTTTCATCTTCCCACTTCTATGTGTTTTTAGCATTATTGATTAAGCATACTCTTACCAAACTAAAAAGCATAAAGGCTATCAGTCTGTGTGCATGGTGTAAGATGACAGACCATTCCAAAAAAAATTATAAAAAAAAAAACCACTTATTTTCGAAATGACAGGCCATTCCAAATACCAACTGTCAAATAAATTTTTCACATAATATGATACATTCTAATATGGGAATACCTTTAGTGCCAATACTTGTCTTTGGCACTAGTATGATGCAATCAAAGATTGATTCACCAATAAAAGTGGCCCAGGGGAAAAAAAGAAAATTTATCTTCAACAAAATATCATATTTCCTTGGAATTAAAATAATTATCTTCACTTTTTATCTTGATTTTTGTTTAAATCTCAAAACATGATGATTGGCTTCTACAACATTTCATCAGCTAAATTCTGGAACCAACTTGTAGCTGAACTTTTTATGATCTATTCCTTCTTATGGTACATGCATAACATAAAGCGTGGGATAGATCCCAACATCAAATTTTCCACATTGTTTTATGATTCCCACTCACCTCCCGCTATGACTGCACTCTGCTCATTGTATACAGGGATTTTGTATTGAAGGATGTTTGGGGCTGCTTTTTTTCGTGTGTGTTTTTTTTTTTTTTTTTTTTGGCTTAGGATAGGAGAGTTAAATCCTAATGCCAACACAGTGCGTGTTCTGTGTGTAGCAGGGAGTTAACCTTGATGCTGCTGCAGAATGGAGTTGTTGTTGCTGTTAGTTGCTCTTATGTGTAGCAGAGCTACTGGAGAGCTACTGAGCGTTGATGTTGCTGCTGATTGTTGCTACTACAGAGCTGATTTTGGTGCTGTTTTTGAGTGCTGCAAAGTTGTTTTTCATGCTATTTTGGGTGCTGATTTTGGTGTTGTTTTTGGTGCCCCAAAATTCACAGCAGCACACACAACAACAATAGGCCACTCCTAACTAACAGTAGCAGCAGACACAGCAACACAATAAAGGAACCAACACCCATGATTTGCAACTCTACTTCATTTTTCCATTAAAAATATCTTATAGGTGACTTCACTAGTAACCAGGACGCAAATTTAACTTAACACTAACAAAAGGGCAGTAGTGTCATAAGGTTTAATTTCACTTTTCAATCTTGCAAGAAACCAAATAAAAGAATAAAATGATAAACATGTGAGCGATGCAACAATTACTTCATCGTAAATAAACTAACATAACTTACAATTATAAGGAAAAGTGGCTCCAAAGATGAGCAAAGTCTTTGCAAACTATCCACCTTCAAAGCTTTCACAATCACCCTCCAAAAGAACAGAGTTAAGAATACCACCCTCCAAAAGACCTAGCCATGAAATTGAATACCACCCTTCAAAAAAAAACAGAGTTAAGAATACTCAAATAGATTAAGAAAAGAGAGCACATCCAAGTTAAGAATACTCAATCCACAAAGCTATTAAGAGTAGATGAATTGCATCCACACAAAGTGCATAAAGGATAAAGAAAACATTTCACAAAAGAGAAACAAATAAAAATAAAGAGCATTGTGGTTTTTTTTTTTTTTTGGTGGAAAAGAGCATTGTGGTTCCATAGGACAACATTTTAAAAATGAACTAATCATTAGAATATGATTAAAACCATAAAGGAAAATGAACTAATCATATAGAAATAGTTGTTTCATAATTATTATTGGATACAACAAGGATAACAAACTCAATGCAAGTTAACAACACTTGACAACAAAATAAAAATTATTATCATTAATTTAGTTACCTATTTTTAGTTTCAGCTAAGCTTCATTTTTTTTATAAATTTATTTCCTGTGAAATGTGGGTTTCTAAGCCACATGTCTGGTACTACTTTAGGCTTGCAAAATATTTTGTTAATAAAATGAGGAAGATAGCAAAGATAGACATATTAATTAATAAAAGACTACAACAAATGGCTTATTTTGAACCAGTTATCATCACTGCAATGTAACAGAAGAAGATTAAAATTGGATTCAAGATGTGGAGTCTTACAATTGACATACAAGCTACAACAACTTTACAAGAACACATGAAGGAACCATTTTTAGAACTAGTTGTAAAGAAACTAACTTGTCTTTGTAACCAGATGCGGCTTCTAGATTGAGATCTACCCACATGGGAGCTTCGATTTCATCCTGTATATGTGAAAATCAGTAGTAATTGTAACACAAGACTCTCTTGGAAATTAATACAAACACAAAAGACACATTTTAGATTCTCACAGTTATTGGATTCAAAACAAGATAAAATGCAAAGTAGACATGATGAATATTAAAGCAAACAGGAAGAGAGATGAAGGAAAAAAAAAAAACAATTTATTAAAGGTTGGAAAACAAAGGAAAAAAATGGGGTCAATAGTATGAGATTAAAAAAAACAACAGATTCAAAGCAATAATTAATCCCAAGAAGATCAAAACCCAGCTTTAAACATGAAAACAAGCCAAGATCAATTTTCCATAACATATTGAAGTGAACATACCATTCCCTGATCAAAAATCAACCAATCAACTGACGAAAAAAATCCCTAATTTTTTTTCTTCAAAATCATAAGAAACACTAATGAGTTCAATCATTTCCAAGATTCAAACCAACCAATAATCAATGTGGGTAATGAATCAACAAGTAAACCACGAAGAAAATGAAGAATCATAAGTTACTACAAAAAGTCCAGTGATCGACTGGTTCAACAATGCTCTTCCTCGGAGGAGCAACTACTGTATCTCTGTTTTCGGCAATTTCTGGGTCTTCTTTACCCAGGTTCATTAGTTTTTCTTGGAACCATTTCAAAGAAAAACAGACTTCAAAGACATAATCGATGGGCAGAGTTAGAAACGATTATTGATAGATCGATTGAGGGGGTTTGAAAAGGAGCTCTCGAAATTGATCTTCTTCATTGCGTTGGGTTTTCTTTGGAAACAAATATGGTAAGAGTTTGTTTGCCGCTCAACCAGTGCTTCAAATCCTCTCTCTTCTCCCTCTCTTCTAGATTTTGCAACTTCTAGAACCCAATTAGAAGCCAAAGAGTTTTTTTTTTTTTTCCTTTCTTTGAACCCTAAAGCCAAAGAGTTTGTATTTTGATATATACATATTTTAATATATTTTTGGTGATTATCCCCAATTGGGTGATGAAACCCAGAGAAAGGGAAGAGTTTTTTTTTTTTTTTTTTTTGATTGATGTTGGGGCTGAAGAGTTGGAACTTTTTATTGTTTTTTTCTTCTTCTTCTTCTTTTTTTTTTTTTTTTTTTTTTTTAATTTTTTTTTGGGTATTTGGCGCTCAAAATTTTCATTTTCGGACTATTATTTTTTTTTTTTCCTTTCAGTGGTACTTTTCACAACGGCAATTACGTGTCGTGGAAAGTATAATATTTTAAACAGTTGTCTTTTTGTATCTCGTGATAAGTGAAATTTTTAACAATTGACTTTTTGTATGTTATGAAATGTTCAATATTTTTAACAGCTGGTGTATGCGTGCCGTGTATAGTTGATGCATTAACGGCACGTCATATGTACGTCATAGAAAGTTTTATTATTTACTGCTAACATTACAAGCTGTTAAAAAAAAATCGTTATTAGCATTAACGACTTACGCAATAAGCACGTCGTGGTTGGGAAATTATTTACGACATACAAAAAAAATAAATCGTAAAAGTGAGAAACAACGGCTTACCTTTAATGTATGTCGTTGATGTGAAACTGTAAAAATCCAATTTTATTGTAGTATTTTGTCGAGTCAAGTTGAAGTAGTGTGATATTTTTATATAGTTTTAAACTTATCAAATGAGTATTTGACTATTTAAATTTAATTTAAATATTTTAATAAATTTAAAAATATGATCAAATTTAACTTATTTACTAAACCATTTACACTCTAACAAATCTTTAACAAGTGAAATCATAATTATACATAGTTTTAATTTGAGAACTCTAAATAGAGCTCTAAGAGCATCTCCAACGGTAATAGGCATTTTACCTATCTAAATATTACTATAAAGTATATATTTTATTTTTCCTATCAACTATTTCATATTTCTACTCCAACCATGCTCTTTATTTTAGCTATTTATCTAAATACTATTAATTTTAGAAAATGCCACATCAGCAACAAAGATGGAAAGAAATGATCCTAATGATTAAACTCATTTTGCCTAGCCTTGAAAGCTAGCTACATGTAGCTAGTGAATATGAGTTGAGCTAAAATGCCTAATCATATGCCTAGTGCATTGGAGTTGAAAAAAATGAGTTATACTAGACATTTTAACTAACAAATATTATATGCCTAGTGGGTTGGACATGCTCTAACAAGATAGAGTTGAGAAAATAGAGATAAAAGAGAAGGATGTAGACTCCACCTCCAAATAAATACTTTTACATCATTAAAATTCTTAAATCAAAACCCTCAAATATTATTGATCATCCTGAATAACAGCCCCACCACGGACGCAAACTGAAGTGTCACTCTACTCTACAAGTGACTGAAGGAGACTATTTCAAGTAAAACGGAGTGCGCATCACTGCCTAGGCGAGTGGTATGCAATTATGAAATCATGCCAAGTAAACTACAATTCTGCCCTCATATATTTTAAAGTCGCTGAACTCAGAAAGGGTAAAACAGTCAATTTAATCCAAATGGTCCTAACCCACTCAAACCCACTTGCTTACCAGCCCCCAAACCACAGGAAAGGGAAAAACCACAGGTAAAACCGCTACACCCGCCTCCTGTTTTATTTCTCATCTACAGAACACTGTTTGCATCTTTATATATATAGACCAACCAAGATCACAGTTCTTCATCAAATCCAAAATTCATCATAAACCTCTCAATATTGTTCACTTGAAATATTTACCAATTTAAAGAAAGCAGAAGCTGAAAGAAGAAGAAAAGGATGAGTTCGGCAAGCAGAGCTTGGATTGTGGCAGCGAGTGTTGGAGCTGTGGAGGCACTCAAAGATCAAGGGTTCTGTAGATGGAACTATGCCATGAGATCCATACACCACCACGCCAAGAACAACATGAGATCTTATTCTCAGGCCAAGAAACTGTCTCCCTCGTCATCCGCCGTGGTTTCGAGTAAAATAAGAGAAGAGAAGGCAAAGCAGTCAGAGGAGTCTCTCAGAAAAGTCATGTACTTGAGTTGTTGGGGTCCCAATTGAACCCCCCAAATTATTGATAGTTTGAGAAGTTTGTTATTCCGAGGTTCGATCGGAAATTGTATAGTCCAAAGCCAGTTGCTTTATAAAGAAAAAAAAAAAAAAAAAAAACCCTCAAATTTTGTTGTTTAATTGCACTACCCAGAGCATGGCCAACCCTTCAATTCTTTCATCATAAAAAATAAAATAATGAAAAGGAAAAGAAAAAGAAGAAAGTGAAGGATATAGGACAATCATTTTATCAATTTCGTGTGAAATTATGAAAGATAAAAAAATAATAAAAAAATAGAGCAATGTTAGAGATATATAAAAAAACAGTAATGATACATCCCACTAAAAGTGGTGCTCTAAAGCACCACTAATGAGTTGGCAAACACTTTAAATAAATAAAAAACAAGACACAAGCAATGGGTCCCGTCCACATCACTAGTGATGCTTTTATAGCACCACTTTTAGTGGTCTCAAGCATTATTGATAAAAAAAAGTTATCAAACACTCGTATATGGGTCGGTGAGTCCTACAATCATGGCAGTGGTTGGTAAATATTTTGATAGAACATTAATTTTTTGTTTGACAATTTTTAATTTTAATTAAAATGTTAAAAAAATATTATAAATTGTCATATTATTTTTTATTTTTTACATATTTTTTTAACATTTTAATTTTGATCCTGCATGGTCCAATCCACAAGTGATAGTAGACGAATCTAACCATAAATCATATTGTCATTATACGTATAATATGTTGACATCTCAATATAAGAGAATTTGAAAAGCTTATAAAATTTACCACAAATTTTGTTTTGATAATATAAATTGTTCATTTCGTAGAGTTTCTTGTGATGTCCCGAATCCTCAACTCGACGACTTAAGTGTGCTTTTTCAAACTTTTACTGACTTACCTTTGAAACCTTGAGTGTTGTGTGGTCTGCTAATGTTTGTGCACTGCACTTGTCTAGGTTTTCCTATTGTTTTATGAGTTAGAAATTTTTTAGTTTTGGACGTAAGGACGAAAAATGAAAATCTGGAATCACCTCCAGAAGGAATTGGGCTTGAATAGGTGTTGCTACACGTGCAGATTGGTGCAGGCAACTTGGTGTTTCTGGGCTGGAGGCTCTACAAGTGGGGTGGGCTAGGTTCGCACGTGCAGAAAGGGTCGCCGTACGTGCAACCAGGGGCTCCACACGTCCGGCCTAGCGCGTTTCTGGTCTCAAATTTCATCTTTTTTTGCTAAAAAACTGCCCCCCCCCCCTTCTCTTCTCTCTCTCTCTCTCTCTCTCTACATCTCTTTCTCTTCGTTCTCTTTAAAAAATAACCACCAACCCTTACAAATCTTTCGGTCCAAGCAAATCAAAAAAGAATTTGACACTAGTTTTTTTGGACCAAAGTGACGAGTGTGAGAGCATCATTTTTGACCGGAGCGATCAAAATTCCGACAAGTCCAAATTTGGAAGGTTTTCTTCCTTTCCTCCTCTTCTTTCCTAGAGGTAGGAATTTCTCTTACGCCAAGTTTGGGAAGATCTAAAAAAGTCAAAAAGTCAAAAAGTTACTTAAAAAGCTAAAAAGTTAACACTATCACCAAAAGTCAACAATTACGACTGCACAACTCCCAATTCAAATTTTTCCTAATTCGAATTTTTTTTTATAAATCAATTTTTACAATTTTTTATTACCTATTTTTTTATAAAAAGTCAAAAAGTTAACCCAAACATCCATATTTTCAACCTTAATTTTTTAGTCCAAAAAGACAAAAAGTGCACTTTTTTAGTCTTCCCAAACCTGGCCTTAATATGATTTTATATATGAATATTTGGTATTTTCATTACATAAATTTTAGAAAATTTGTAGAGATTTGAAAGCATGTTCTATGAAATTAAAAAAATCGTAACATATTTAAATATTAAAATATTTAAAATCTTAACAAAATTAAAATATTTTTAAAATATTGATTTGAATGGAGTTTTGAAAAGAGTTTTGAATTATGTGTTTGGTTATGAGTTTTGAAAAGTAATGATTATGTTTTGAATTGAGTTTTGAGAAATGAGTGTAGAATTATGACTTAAAAATCCTAAACAAACACCACACTCAAAAGTGAGTGTGGAACTAGATTTTGAAAACTCCACCAAACGGAGCCTAGATTTTGTGGTTATGTATTTCTTGAAATATTCTCTATTTAATGCGAGTTTGAAAGGTCTTGGAGCATATGGAAACTTTAAAATGAGAAAGCCCTAAATATTCAAAGAAAAACCCTAGTTTTCTTGATATTATATGATTTGGAGAAATTGAAAAGTTTATTGATCATTTTGAAAAATTGGAGTTGAATATTATTGATTGAAAAAATGATAAGAATATCGCATACATTTTGGACAATTGATTGAGATTGATGATAATATAAAAAATGTTTCACTATATACATTATTGAATTCATTGAGAGTGATTATTTATATTATTGTTAGTTATGCTCTAATATTGCTACATTAGAATATTTTGATAGAGATAATTGTTATTAGCAATTAGTGGAGGATTATATTGTTGTAGAAATAATTCAACCCAGAGTGAATTGAAACCTCATTTGTAATTGACTAATGACATAGATTTTTATGAATTGTGCAATGAAGTAGAGTGAATCGAAACCTCATTTGTAATGACATAGATTTTTATGAATTGTGCAATGAAGTGAATTGAGTGAGAATGAATGAAAGTAATTTAAGATACTCTCGATATACAGAGGTATCGCATTGATTTTGACTTGCAACCGATAAAGTGGGGTGTATGTCGGCTTAGCGAGACTATGGATGTGCATATATAATTGAGATTCATCATTGGTGTATGTATATACGTAGAGATCCTTATTGATAAATGTATGTATTGAGAATTATTTAAGATCTTGTATTGTATCAAAACTAGTTATGGTTATGTGTGTTGTGATTTGTTGTAAATTGAGTATATGTATATGCAAATGTTGAGGTGAAATAAAGATACTTCTGAGGAAATTGTGTATTTGAAATATAAATGGGAAATTGACATATTATATAAGTATAATGTGGAGTATCATGATCATATACATGTATTGTTAGTAATGGACGCCCATGTGGCATGACCATTAAATTTGAATTTGAATCCTTATCCAAATAGGTTTTGAATTTGAAATCAAACCTATTTAGGATAACCACTCAAGATACAGATATTATCAGTTTTAACTGATATGGATAGATATAATAATATATTATATATATGATATATGGTTATGGGTAATCAAAAAGGAATAAACAACGTATAGTCTATTTCTACCCATATACTGACTCTCTCCCAAAAACACAACGATCAAGTCTTTGCACTGTGATTTTGTGTGGGGTGATATTCAATATGTGATATCACTCCACTGCTGAGTTGATTTATCAGTTTTCTGGAAGCACGTGATTTATCCAAGAAGGTTCTATCATCAAGAAGGTATGATCTGATTATTTTATCCGCTGCATATTCTGTGTTTTTAGTTTACATGTATGAAGTATATTAATTGGAATTACACAAATTGCCTACTGGATTATATATTGATCTCACGTTGTTGAAATTTTTTCAAGTATCAATAATGAACCACAACCACGAGTTGGTGTGGAGAATGAGTATGAGCTAGATGAGTCTTTTTATTGTAGCTACAGGGTCTTTAATTGTAGGCAGAATGCCATATGTGTATAAAGGATTACACCTTTTTCTTTTGTTGATGAAAGCTTGAGGTCATATTAAGATCTCGTTTGAGAATAGACTATTTTTTAATAACATTTTGATTTTTTACAAAAAGATGTACAAAAAAAAAATAGAAAGAGTGATCTGATAACTCATAGTAACTTTTTGGTTAAAATATATAGTTAACAAACGAGACATAAGTTTTATTATATTAATGACTCTCTCATGTATCAAATGGTCATCATATGTGTCACGACCCGCTCCCCGTACCCAAGGGTTAAGCATCGTGATGGCCAGTAACCAAGGTTACCTCCGGCCAAATCTTTAAAACAAATTAATAAACGCAAGCGGAAAAAATATTTAAATAAGGGTACTAAAATAATCATTTGAAGCTTCTATTTTTATTACAAAAGGTATTGACCAAGAAGGTCGATTTTTACATAAAAAAAATACATCAATAAAAGTGTTTTGTGCCTACTCCACACGCTGGTCCCAACATGCCACCTGAAAGTGGTAAAAAACTATAAGCTCATGGCAGAGTGAGAAATATTATACTAAGAGTATAAGGCATAAAATTCACCATGGATAATTGGTTAGGCCAAAAGAGCTTGATACATATAATACGAAAATCATTTGATATATACTTCAGATCATATAATATGAAAATCACTATACAACCATAACCACGGTATATCACTAAGTGCCAAGCACTACACTGGTCAATGGATCCATGACAAACACTGGACCACAAAGTGGTCAATCACTAAGCCCATGATTATTTCAGTCCCCCAAGGCATAGGACTCACTAAGCCAATGGTTATTTCAGTCCCCCAAGGCATGGGACTCACTAAGCCAATGGTTATTTAAGTCCCCAAGGCATAGGACTCCCGTGGTGGTACTTACAAAACATATTTTCATATAAGGTCATAGCCAAATATTCTTTATAAGCAAAACACACACATCCATGGGTTTCCTTTTAAGCGAATAGGGTTTAGAAATAAAACCACATAACTGAAATCTTTATAAAATATAACTTTTATTAATATACTAATAAAATATAACTTTTATAAAATAGATTTTGGTAAGTCAAAACATAAGTAAAATACTTTTTGGTAACTCAAGGTATAATATAACTCACCTTAGCTTTAATACCTTACTCTTTCTTTCCATCATCAAAGACCCTTTCACCTCCCACTATTCTTTCCTTTCTTTCCTCTCTTTTCTTTCTTTCCTTTCCCTCCTTTCCTTCTCTCTTTCTTCTTTCTTTCTTTTTCCTTTTCTTTTTCTTTTCTGCCTGCCGTTTCCTCTCCAGGCGCCTCCGTATTTACAGGGGAAAAGGCGCTACGCGGCAGATTCAGTAATAATTATATAGATTTGTTCTTATCCTTAATAGATATTTAAGATAATTATCTTTTGATCATATATTTTAATATAATTATATAAATTAATTAATTCTTAATTAAATTACACATTACCACATACTAACAGAAAATTAATTATTTATTTTACTTCCACACCCATTATTATTATTATTATTTATATTATCTATATTATTATTATTTATATTTGGACCCTTAAACTTTTAATAATTATATTATTTTACAAAATTACCCATAATAATATATAATAAATTATATATTTTCTGAACTGAGATTAAATAATATTAATATAAATTCTACAGAATAACGAAAAATCTGGGTTGTTACAATATGTATTATTTATTTGAGACAAACTCCATTTTATTATGTTTATTATTGTCTTATTATCTATCACTAGTTGAGTTTATTTTTTTGGGGTCAAATCATATATTTTTGGGGGTGTTATAACTCTCAATGTATATTATTCATAAAAAAATTAGTTCGATCCAATAATCATAATATTTTTTATTTTATTATATTTATTTCTAAAATATGGAAGGCAAAAACATTTTAAACATAGACCATTTATTTTATTAGAGATAAATATGATAAAATAAAAATGTTATAATTAACGAATTGACATAAATTTTTTATGAATGATATATTGAGAGCCCTATAAAATGAAACGATTTAAATCATTAAATCATTGAAAGAGTACTAGTAACTCTTAAGTTCTCTAATGTTGAATGTGAATATGAAAAAAACCAACCTTAAAGGTGTTTATTTGGAGGGATTGAATGATACGATTAGACTCCATATCCAATAAAAAAAAAAAAAAAATTATTGTGAAAATTATGAATATTTGTAGTGCATATCATTTACACTTTTGTCTTCATTATCTTGTAGTATATAAATTTTTTACTTTTTTCGTCTCCAAATATTAGTTATTTATTTATTTATTTTTTATTATCCCCAAATATTAGTTAATTTTTAAAAATCAAGTATTAAAATAGTATGAATTTCTTATTTGTCATTCTTTTAATTCATTAGCTTTAATATGCACAAAAAGTATAAATAATTGTAACAATTGATATTCCTAAAACAATTTGTATTATTTTAATTTTAATGGTTTTGAAAATTTAATATTTTTAAAAGGCAATGTCTTGTCTCCGATCTGAAATCGGACTAGAGCTTTCTGTTATGCTTTTATAGGCTCATCATGGAGCTCATATCGATAATCTAAATCATCAATGTATAGAGCCCGTCGAGTATTTTATCCTTATAAAAAATCACGTTAATCAAATATTGATAGTCACTTGATCAGATCAAATTTGTATCAACGGTAATTATAATTATAAAAATAAATTGTTCACACAAATGTAATATGATTAAATGGTTATTGATATCTGGTCAATATGATTTTTTTCAAGAATAAAGTATTCGACGATTTTTACACATTGAATAGTTTGAATTATCAAGACATACCCAAAATAGGTTGTACTAGATCGTTTAGTTAGACTAGCCAGCTAGAGACAATCTAAATCTTTTTTTAAAATGTAATAATTGTACTATAATTCTTTAAAAGGATTAATATTTTGACACGGAGTAAATTTTTATTAAAAAATGAGTGAGACTATTAAAAGAGGAGCATTAATAGTTTTAATATTGATATGAGTCTCCTATGATAAAATGTTTTGCTCCTATTTATTTATTTATTTTTTTACCTTATTAGCAGTGGTTTAGTAATACCAATCACTGCTGATTTTTTTTTCAACGTGATATACAAATTGAGTTTAAAAAAACGTGATATACATACATGGGTCATATTATTAGTTTATTGATATAAAAGTCAAACCGTGTGCGCATTACTGCGGACTGCCGGGTGGTATACATTACACAATGATGGCACTATATCAAGTTCATGATCTCAATCGTGAAACTACCATTCTGTCCTCGTGTTGCAGAACTCAAGAAGGGTAAGACAGTCATTCCGGTGGTACCAAAACGCTCCCGCAGTCCTATTCTCAAACCCACTTGCTTTCAATAGGGGTGTTTGAGAAGAGCTGTGGGTGAGAAGATGAGTAGGGATGGCAATTTGAATTCGATTTGATGGAGACTCGACCTTCCGTCTTTGATATGAGCGGTTTTTTTTTTGAAAAATACTCCTGACAGGTCGGGAACGGTATTTAAAATTGAATCTCCGATCAGTTTTGGGTCGGGGACAGGAATAGCTATCACAGCCCCGGACCCGACCCGACCCGACCCGGCCCCGTTGGATGCGTGCACCTCCAGATATTCCGCCCAACCAAGAACGAGCCCCAAGCCAACATACATATCCCCTCTCCTATCCCTATGTCCTCCGATTTGTCCCTCTCTCACTCACTCTTCCCTCTACTCTCTCTCACTCACTCCTCTCCTCAGTGGCGACGGCGAGTGCCATCTCCTCTCTCCAGTGGCGACGGCGTCATCTCCTTCTCCGCGGCAGTACGCACACCCTCGCCTCCTCCTCCTCATCCTCCTCCTCCGCGCCACCGCCGAACCTTCATACTCCGGCTTCAGTTCCAACCACGACAGATCTGGGCAGATCTAAGTAGATCTCATCTCCTCTGCACCACTGCAGATCTTACATCTCAGATCTAAGAAGATCAAATCCCGCCATTTATGTATATACATGTATGTGCGTGTGTGTCTGTGTGCATATTTCTCTTGAGATTTTTTTATTTAAAAATTGAGTTTAAAAGTTGTAAATTTGATTAAATCGATTCAATTCTCTAGTTAATGTTAAATTTACTCAAATTAACTTGAGAGTTGATTATATTTATTTTATATAAATATATATCTTTTTTGTCAATTAGTAGAATAATAATTATAAATGTGAAAAATATTTTAAAAAAAAAATTGGAAAACGTTTAAAAGTCAACCCAAGAGATTTGACGTACAGCAAAAATTTATAAAAACCTGAAAATATGGATGGGTTAAAATAGTTTATTAAAAAATAAAATAAATTAAAATAATTAATAAAGTAAAATATTATATTTAATTCATAATTTTTTTTTTATAACTATAAAATTAACTAGAAAAAAGTGATCTAACTTTCTAAACAAATTTTTTTGGATAAATTATACTGACATTTCTTAAGGTTTGTATTTAATACAGATTCTCTCCTTATGTTTAAAAAATTACACTTATTTCCTGTCAGATTAAAATGATATATTTACTCCTTAACCTTTATATATATAAAATAATAAAATAATATTGATATTTTATTCAATTATTTTCTTTGGTTTAACTCACAAAAAATTAATTTTTTTTATTTTTCGTGTTTTTTCATTTTTATTAATTTTTTTTAATATTTTAAGTAATTATTTTTAGATACGGCTAATCTAGATATGTATAATATTTTGTGTTTTCTTTTTGTTTTGTTTTGTTTTGTTTTTTTTTTTAAATTCACCAAATACAAACAAACATAAAAAAATAAAAAAATAAAAATTCAATAATACTGTAATAAATGTGAATGACAGTGTTTGATAATATTGTAACAAATGTGAGTGAATAGATGAGAAAAAAAATGATGGTGGAAATAAAAATGAAAATTTCTATTTATATATGACGTGAGTAGGCCCATAAAGGCCATAACCCATTATAAACAATCCAAGCTTACCACTTAGGGCCCAATACATAACCCAACTGATAAGGCTCAACACAGCTGTAAGTCAACATGACATGAAGGACCAATAATATTCAGACACGTGACAGGTAAAGGGCAAGCCACATCAGCAGACAAAGATCTGCAAAGTTATTACCACTGCACATCGCCATTAATGCAGCCCCTCACAGCATTTATTACGACAACACCTCTCCGTCGGGACAGCACGCCCTCACCCTGAACAAGGTAAGCTACAGCATAGACTTTTGGTCAAGGTAACAGGTCGGAAAGGACAACGAAATAATTACCAAAGGATATAAGCAGACGTTGAACACAAGAAGAGGGTTAAGCTTTTCTATCTCTAATTCATATACTTCCATCCTACTTCCTCTTCTTCTAACTTGCTCGTTGGAGGGTTCACTGGGGGACTCCCCGTTCCCCATTGAACTCATGTGTAGGTTCATCGGTGGGCTTGGCTATCCAGATACCGGTTGGAGAAGCGTGGACTAGACCGACCCATTCCGTCTGGGACCCGTTATATCATAACTGTATCATTTGTTGGCGCCGTCTATGGGAAACGCTTTGCTCCGCGCGCCAGTTGTGCTCATTGTCGCCGGAGGCCCTGTTTCAATAATCCTTTCCTGCTACCCATCAAAGTGTATGGTCACGACTAGATCCATGGCTTCTCACCAAAATACTGCCGACCACCAAGCCGACCCCCCCAATCCAAGCAACACACCACAGTATTTCATCGAGCTTACCAACAACATTAACCGCATGGCCGAGCAAAACCAAGCCCTGATAAATGCCCTACTCCAAAGAAACCTTCCTATGCCTCCTCTACCACCTCCAGATATTCCGCCCAACCAAGAACGAGCCCCAAGCCATACTACCCCGCAGCCCTATCCACCCAACTTGAAAGGCTTGCAACCTCCTCCTCCTAATATAAATCCACCACCTCGACCCCTGCATCCATTGGTCTTGGCACCAACCCTTGAAAGGGAAGCTAGTAGCGTCCAACCCCCGCTGCCTTCCGGTGGTGATAACATCCCTCTCTGGGATGCAGAACTCCGAGCCATGAAGCTCCAACTCCAAGGGGTCATGCAGAACATCCAGCATAAACCTTCTACCACAACAAACTCACCATTTGTTGCCTCCATCCGGGACAAACCCCTACCCCCCAAGTTCAAAATGCCCACCATCAACTCTTTTGACGGTACGACGGACCCGGTCGACCATCTGGAGACCTACAGAACCCTCATGATCCTCCATGCATTCCCTGATGAGATCATGTGTCGAGCTTTCCCCGTGACACTGAAGGGGTCAGCTCGGCTGTGGTTTAGCCAATTACCAACAGACTCCGTCTTTACTTTCCAGCATCTCAGTGACTTCTTCCTCAGCCATTTTATTGGAGCCCAGTGCCAACGCCGTCCGGCAACCCAACTCCTCAATATCCGTCAGACGGAAGGGGAGTCTCTGTGTAGTTTCGTTACCCGCTTCAACACCGAAGCCTTGCAGGTAGCGGAAAACGATGACAAGGTCATTCTTACGGCTTTCATGGTCGACCTACGGTCATCTGATTTCCTCTTGTTCCTCTAAAAAAACCCTCTGACCTCCATAGCAGCCCTACTCTCCAAAGCCCAAAAATACATGAACGCAGAAGATTCTTTAGCCACCCGCCAAGACCCTATAGCAAAAAACCAGACCCTCCGAGAAAAACGAAAAGACTTAGAAGCCAGAAACACCTAGTATAATAACCAAACACTACATTATACCGACCGACCACCCTGAGCCGACCGGTCAGCACCAGTCCGACCACCCGGTCAGTTCAAGCGGTGCACACCCCTTAATTCCCCTATGGAACAAGTCCTCAATTAGATCCAGCGGGACTACCCCCTCAAATGGCCCCAACCATCACGAATCCCTTCCAATCGGAAGGACCAATCCAAATATTACCGTTTTTACCAGGACCACGACCATAATACCGATGAGTGTGTTAACTTCAAAGATCAAGTCGAGACCTTAATACGTCAGGGACGTCTTAGCCGGTTCACGGACACCTGCCCCCAGCAGAGACAAAGGACTGAGCCCGCCAAGAACAATCGCCAGCGCACCCCTCCCCGGCAGCCTGCCCAACCAAATCAAGGCCATGATCGCCCTCCACAACAACCTTGGGCACAAGGTTATCCCGTCCCACCTGTTGGAGAAATCAGAGTCATCTTTGGCAGGCTTGCTTGTGGAGGATCGTTCCGCTCGGCACAGCGGGCAGAACTCAGGAAGATAAGGCAAGGTTCAGACAAAGAGGTTGCCACATTGGATCGACCTTCCAAATAGCCCAGACAGTGGACCGAGCCTGTCACCTTTACGAACGCCGACTGCACAGGCATCCGTTATCCCCATGATGACCCCCTCGTCATTTCGCCCCTCCTTTCCAACTACAAGGTTAGACGGGTTCTCGTAGACAACGGTAGCTCTTCAGACATCATCTTCCTTAACTGCTTCCGCCAACTCAAGATCAGGAAAGAAAGTCTGTCTCCTCTCCAAACCCCTTTGGTCGGTTTCACTGGTGATCGGGTGACCTCCATCGGCTCCATCGACCTCCCCATGACAATCGACGAGTACCTACGCCAGACCATCAAGCTGCTCACCTTCCTTGTTGTCGACTGCCCCTTTGCCTACAACATCATTCTTGGCCGCACCGCCCTGAATGCTTTTCAAGCTATCACATCCACTTACCACCTTGTCATCAAGTTCCCCACCGATCTGGGGGTTGGGACAGTGAGGGGAGAGCAGACCGTGGCCAGGGAATGTTATGTCACCTCACTCAAAGAAGTCAAGCTGAAGGAGGCTATGATCATTGAAGGACTCGATGTCAGAGATGATGACGAACTGGTTAGAGGGGAACTAGTGGAGGAGCTCGTCGAGGTCCTCGTCGACCCCACCAACCCGGCCAAAACCGCCAAGAACGGCAGCCAACTATCCCCCCAAGCCAAGGCCAACCTCACCGCCCTCCTGGTTGAACACAACGACGTGTTTTCCTGGACTCACTTCGATATGCCGGGTATTGATCCCTCCTTCATCAGCTACCATCTCAGTGTTGAGCCCCATTTCTGACCTATCCGCCAGAAGCAGCGCATTTTTCACCCAGAACGCAACAACCTTATTGCTTCTGAAGTAGACAAACTCCTCGAGGCCCAGTTTATCACTAATGTGGACTACCCCAGATGGCTATCGAATATGGTTTTGGTTCGTAAAAACAATGGCAAATGGCGACTCTGTGTCGACTACTCCGACCTTAACCGAGCTTGCCCCAAGGACAGCTACCCTCTCTCTTGCATAGATCTGCTGGTCGATGCCACGGCTGGTCATCAAATGCTCAGCTTCATAGATGCCTTCTCTGGATACAACTAAATCTTGATGCACCCATCTGACCAGGAGCACACCTCCTTCATCACCGATCGAGGCACCTACCATTACCGTGTGATGCCATTTGGGTTGAAAAATATCGGGGCCACTTACCAACGGCTGGTCAATGCCGTCTTCCACCATCAAATAGGCCGGAACATGGAAGTATATGTCGATGACATGCTGGTCAAAAGTAAGCTCTATACCGATCATCTGGCCGACCTGCAGGAAACCTTCGCCACTCTACGGAAGTACCAGATGAAACTCAATCCGGAAAAATGTGCCTTCGGCATGGGATTTGGGAAGTTTTTGGGGTTCATGGTCAGTCAGCGAGGCATTGAAGCCAACCCTGAAAAGATCAAGGCCTTGATTGAAATGTAGTCACCCAGAACGGTTAAGGAGGTTCAAAGACTCACTAGCCGAGTTGCCGCCCTTAACCGCTTCATTTCCCGCGCAACGATAAGTGCATCCCCTTCTCCAAAGTTCTTCGGCAAACTTTTGAATGGACGACCGAATCCGAAGAGGCTTTTCAGCGGTTAAAGCAGTGCATGGCCAACCCTCCCTCCTTTCACAGGCAATCACGGGCGAACCCCTTTTCCTCTATTTAGCTGTGTCAAGCACCACAGTCAGTACAGCTCTTATCAAGGAAGACGACTCTATCCAACGACCGGTCTACTACATCAGTCGGGCTCTTAGGGGAGCGGAGCAGAATTATCCATTGTTAGAAAAATTATTCTTGGCCTTGGTCACCGTCTCCAGAAGACTCCGCCCCTACTTCCAAGCCCATTCCATAGTGGTCCTCACTGACCAACCGCTAAACAAGATAATGCAACAACCAGAGCTTTCCGGCAGACTTATGCAATGGTCGATCGAACTCAGTCAGTTCGATATCTCCTACCGGCCTCGGACAGTAATTAAATGACAGGCTGTTGCTGACTTCATCTTGGAATTCACTAACCTCATCCCAACCACATCTCCTTTGCTCCCCACCAACCCCTAGAAGACCCCCACTCTTGGACCTTCAACGTCGACGCATCATCCCGCAAAGAAGGCAGTGAGGCTGGCCTCATCCTCACCGCCCCTGACGATGGTTATTTCAAATGTGCTCTCTGCTTCCTGTTTGATGCAAGCAATAATAAGGCCGAATATAAGGCATTGATAGCAGGTCTTCGCCTAGCCAGAGACATCAGTGTCAGCCACATCCGGGTGTTCAGTGATTCCCAACTTATTGTTGGGCAAATTACGGGGGAATTCGACGCCAAGGAGGACACCATGCGGGCATATAGGGATGTTGCTCTTCCCCTTGCTCGCCTTTTCAATACCTTCCATATCAAGCACATCCCTCGAGCTGAAAACTCCAAGGCAGATGAGATGGCTCAATTGACTTCTGCAGACCAGTCAGATCTCAACCACGGGGTCCGACTCGAATACCTGACCCACCCGGCCATCTCCCTTAACCTGCAGGAAGTCCACTTCCTCCAAAATGAACATATCCTATAGGCGGCAGACATCTTTCTGTATTTGACAACGGGGGAACTTCCAGACGACAAATAGGAGGCCGCCAAAGTCAAGGCTCGGTCATCCAACTACATTCTTGTTGGCGACCTCTTATACAAATGTGGTTTTTCACTCCCATACCTCAGATGCCTCAATCCTGCTCAAGCAACCTACGTGATGAGGGAGATCCATGAGGGTATCTGTGGTAATCATTTAGGCGCCCGGTCTCTCGCCCACAAAATCCTCCGCACTGGTTATTTCTAGCCTACTCTTAATCAGGATGCGACAGACTTCGTGCTCAAATGTGATAAGTGCCAGCTTTTTGCCAACATCCCCCATGCTCCTCCTATAGAATTGATCACGCTTTGCAGTCCCTACCCATTCGCCAAATGGGGGATCGACCTGGTTGGCCCATTGCGCACTGGCCGAGGCCAAACCAAATTTGCCATTGTCGCCATTGATTACTTCACCAAATGGGTGGAGGCAAAACCCCTTGCCACAATTACCGAGCGGAACACAACTAGGTTTATTTGGCAGTCGATCGTATGTAGATTTGGCATCCCTCAAGCCATCGTCTTCGACAACGGCAAACAATTCGACAATGCCAAGTTCAGGAAATTCTGTGCAGAGCTTCAAATCCAGCCATGTTTCTCTTCCCCAGGTCACCCCCAAGCCAATGGCCAAGTTGAGGTCACCAATTGTTCTCTTCTGAAGATCATCAAAACCAAGTTGGAAGCTGCTAAGGGACTTTGGGTTGAGGAACTACCAAATGTACTTTGGGCCGAGGAACTACCAAATGTACTTTGGGCCTACCGCACTATCGCTCGAACTCCCACTAGGGAGACCCCCTTTCGCTTAACATACGGCGTTGAGGCGGTCATCCTAGTGGAAGTCGGTCTTTTTACCCCAAGGTTCTACATCCGAATCTAGAGCTGACTGAAGAGCTGCGTTGGGCAGACCTAGACCTAATCGAAGAGCTCTGAGAAACCACTGCAGTCAAACGGGCCTCATACCAATAGAAAATGAGAGCTCACTACAACCGCAAAGTCCGACCAAGGGAGTTCGCCGTGGGGGACCTTGTTTTGTGCGAAGTAACCCTTGCCACCAAGAATATGGCTGAGGGCAAGTTGGCAGCCAAATGAGAAGGACCTTACGTTGTTAAAACCAGACCTCGCCCAGGCACTTACCGACTTCAGGACATGGAAGGCCGCGATCTCCCTCACCCATGGAACGCCGAGCACTTGAAGTGCTATTTTCAATAAAAACTCAATTCTTGTCTCAATCTTTTGCTGTATTTCCTTTTGACAATTTGCACACTTCACTGCTCTCATTCTCCTCTCATGTGATGTAAATTTCTGATCAAGTGGGCTACACTTTAATGACAACAAGCTTATCTCTCAACTATATGCGTGATCTTTCAAATAACGCTTTGATTGTAGCCTCGGCCAGACTGAGCATAACAGCCTCAGCCAGACTGAGCATAAAAGCCTTGGCCAGACCAAGCATACAAAGCCTCAGCCAGACTGAGCATAAAAGCCTCGTCCAGACCGAACATACAAAGCCTCAGCCAGACTGAGCATAAAAGCCTCGTCCAGACCGAACATACAAAGCCTCAGCCAGACTGAGTATAAAAGCCTCGGCCAAACCGAGCATCAAAGCCTCGGCCAGACCGAGCATACAAAGCCTCAGCCAGACTGAGCATAAAAGCCTCGGCCAAATCGAGCATCAAAGCCTCGGCCAGACTGAGCATACAAAGCCTCAGCCAGACCGAGCATGACCAGCCTCAGTTAGACTGAGCATGACAAGCCTCAGCTAGACTGAGCATGACCAGCCTCAGTCGGACTGAGCATGACCACCCTCAGCCAGACTGAGCATGACAAGCTTCAGACAGATCGAGCATGGCAAGTCTCAGCCAGACTGAGCGTAAAACCCTCGACCAGACCGAGCCTACACAACCTCAGCCAGATTGAGTTACTTCAAGCTACTGAATTACTTGCAGAGTCAGTTAATCATAGCTTAACCCCAACTGAGTACGCATGCAGAGCTCGGTCAAGGCCATTCATGCAAACTTCATGTCTGTGGCATTAGTAGACACACTTAGTCAAATTCCAAACTCATCTTTTATTTACCAACACTCTTGCAACATAATTTACAACTCCATTTCTGGGCATAATTTGAAACTTCAGACTCTTTTATTTACCAACACTTAGTCAAATTCATTCCAGATGGCAAACACAAACTTATAATTTTATTACATTTTCAACTTCACTCTGCATGGAGTTTTTATTACAAGTTCAACTTCACTTTGCATTGAGTTTTTCTTAACTTTACTCTGCATTCAGTTTTTCTTACATTTCAACATTGGCTTTGCGTTGAGTTTCCCTTACACAAGCCTCATACACAAGTCACCACTCTCATTCATTTCAGATGCACAAGAAAAAACAATGGATTGAAAACACAACTCAAATTTTATTTATTCACAAACTTGTACATAAGTTCATTACAACAATTCAAAAAAAAAAAAAAAAAACACACACAAAAAACCCTAAGTACAGGTTTTGTTCACACCAGTCACTCTTCTTCACTTGAAACAAGGTCTTCTTCTTCAACGCCCTCATCCAGAGGGGTCTGGGCCACGTCGTCTTCATCAATCCTTACACCGCTAAGGTCCAAGTCTGAGAACAGTTCTTCTGCCTTCCGCCTGAACATCTTCCAGCCACTGTCCCAGAACTCAGCCACTTCGTGTTTGTAGAAGTCCGACCGCTGGAAGCTCTCAATAACTTCTACTTCTATCCTGCCCCCAGCAGTTGTTCCCGACGGACCCGCCCCCCCAGACACCTCCCTTGCCAAGTTGCTGGCGACCGCGGCATTGATGGCCATCTGAAATTCAGCAGGCCCCTTGAATTGCTCTACTGCTGCGATGCACAAGTCGGGGTATGCTGCCCTTTCAGAGGCTGCCTTGGTTTTTTCTTCTTCCAACTCCTCCTGCAACCTCGCCTTCCCCTCTATTGCCCTAGCACGCTTATCTTCCAGCTCCTTCTGCAGCCCAGCAATCTTCACATCTGCTTCATCCTTCTCTTTGATCTGCTGGGCGCGCAGCTCTTCATTGTTGATCATAGCCTCTTCAAACCGCTCGGTGGCGACCGTGCAGGCATTTTGAGCATCCTGCAGCTTCTTCTGCTTGCCAGCCAGCTGGAACTCGAGCGACACTACCTTGCGGCGTTCGTCCTCTAGCTCCAGCTTGACCGCAAGTAGCTCAGCATGGGCACGGTCGGCAACATTGCCCTCCACGATCGCCAATACTTCCATCTTTTTCGCTTTCTTCGCCTCCTCCAACCCCCTGGCACACGCACTCCGCACAGCCCTTCTCCAATCTACGCTCTCCCTCTTCAAATTTTCAAGTTGGGCCTTCACCTGCCCCAACTTCTCTCTCTCTCTCCTCCATTCGCCTTTTGCCACCGCCACCTTATTCAACGGGCCTCCTGCTAGAACAGTCGCCTTCATCTAGGCTGAGCATAACCCCTCCATCAGCTCAGCCTCAGTATAACCAGCCACCGAGCGGACGGTTGCGTTTTCCACCACCCCCAAGAGGTGGTTAACAGCCATCCTGGCCTCCCTCCCTTCCCCTCCTACTCGCCCGGACACCGCAAGGGATGTAGTAGCAGGCGGTCTTCAACACAGGCCTCTCTCCCTCTCCTTGGGGTACCAAACCCTCCTACGGTTGTGGCTCTTCCCTTGGTTCCACCCTTGGCTCAACGCCGACCCCATTACTCTGCAATTGCTCACCAAGGCCAGTCGCCCCACCCTCTCCCTCTTTGGCCTCCCCCTCCAATCCCATTTTGGGGGTCCCTTCTGCTTCCCTCGCCAAGGGAGTCTACTCTGTTGTCGCCTCCTTCCTCTTCTTCAAGGCAGGCTCCCCCTCACTCTTTCTCAATCTCTTCTTCTTTTTTACCACACCCCCCATCTCCTCATATGCTCTTTCCTTCAACGGATCAACTGGGGGCGGTCGTGGCTCAAATCCACCTAAGTCCTTTTTTCCCAAGGGTTTGGGGCGCGGTTGGATCCTCTCCTTCGCGATCGGCTTCGGCGTTCGGTCTTCCTGGGACTCTTTGAACTTACTGGCTTTGGCGAGGATGGTCATATCCTCCGCCTCTTGCACTCTTTTTCTCGGCTCTAACTCCGCCGGTCCCAAGTCTCCACCGATCGGCTAAGGGCCCAACCCAGCCGCAAACAAGGCCGATGGCTGAACAAGCTCGTCCCATCGGGTGCCCTCCTTCTCCCTCCATTCTTTCACCCCCTTCATTCTTGCCTCTGCTGCTGCCCCCAGTTTTGGCTCCACAGACTTGGCGGGCACTTTCCAAACAGTGCGCACTCCAACCCCTCCGTTGGCGGACACATAGAACCACCGCGGCCTCCACCCCTTTATCGACGACGGCAACCCCGCTACCAACCCCTTTCCTGCCGCCGCTTGCAAAGTGAGCCAAGTCTCTTGCTGCCCCGACGCCTTGTAGCACGCAAAAAATTCGTCCACTGTTATGGCCGCCCCTCGTTCGCCTTTGGCCATGCGCTCGCGCAAGCTAGTACAGTCTTCCACACGTTGGGCATCAATTGACCTGGCGCCACTTCCAACCGGTTTAGGACACCAACTACCACCTCCGGAATCGGCAACCTCAACCCTCCCTTCAACGCCTCCTCGTAGAGGGTAAACTCCCCCGGTCGGGCGTCGGATGGCCTCTCCTTCGTAGACGGCAGCTTCAACTCTATTTCAGCGGGAATTTGGTACCTCTCGCGTATACTCACCAACTCTCTCGCGGTGATAATCGACTTATCGACCTTTGTATGCCAATGATTCGGCTCCACCTGGCTGATTGGCATCGGCGCCGCCATCATTGTGGACGAACGAGGTCACCCCGACGGCTCCTCCCCACTCCACACTCGCCTTTTCGGCCTATATTGCTCTGCCAAATCCATCGCGTCGTCGTCCCCCAGTGGATCAACCCTGGCATTTGCAGTTTCTTCTTGGGCCATTTCTGTGGTGTGTCTACGAATAACTTCGGATGCTGGCGCAAGGAAATTCAAAAAATGTCGCAAGGGTGTATCACTTGCAACGAAGGAGTCTATACTTTGAGTGTTTTGATTTTTCGAAAAAAGATAGGTAAAACGTATAATACCAAAAGCCCAAGGCTTGCCTGTATTTCAGGAGTCACAATTAATTTTTGTCAGTTTGAAAATTTTTCAACCATCCGCCAAAACTATCTTTTCAACACCCATTATGACCTATCGTTTCACTTCTGGCCCAACGCCTAACCTCCCCCACCACGAGATGCTGCCACGTGTACGACCACGATTCACTGCCCCCTTCCCCTACCCTGTCTTTTCCACTTCAAGTCATCACGTGACCCACCGTCTCTCGAGCCCCGCACCCCGCCACCTCACCCTTCGCGGTCGGCCCTCCTCACGGTCGGTCCCTCCACTTGGTTACCTTTCGCGGTCGGCCCTCCTCACGATCGGTCCCTCTACTCGGCTACCCTTCGCGGTCGGCCCTCCTCACGGTCGGTCCTTTCACCCGGCTACCCTTCGCGGTCGGCCCTTCGCACGGTCGGTCCCTCCACCCGGTTACCCTTCGCGGTCGGCCCTCTGCACGGTCGGTCCCTCCACTCGGCCACTTCTGGTCGTTCGTTCCTTTTACCCAACCTCCAACCCCCATCTTCCTCATTATTCCCTTCATTGGATTAAAGCTGCACTTGGGAATGGGGGACTACTGACGTGGGTAGGCCCATAAAGGCCATAACCCACTATAAACAACCCAAGCTTACCACTTAGGGCCCAATACATAACACAACTGATAAGGCCCAACACAGTTGGAAGTCAACATGACATGAAGGACCAATGATATTCAGACACGTGGTAGGTAAAGGGCAAGCCACATCAGCAGACAAAGATCTGCAAAGTTATTGCCACTGCACATCACCATTAATGCACCCCTCACAGCATTTATTACGACAACACCTCTCCGTCGGGACAGCACGCCCTCACCCTAAACAAGGTAAGCTACAACATAGACTTTTGGCCAAGGTGACAGGTCAGAAGGGACAACGAAATGATTACCAAAGGATATAAGCAGACGTTAAAGACAAGAAGAGGGCTAAGCTTTTCTATCTCTAATTCATATACCTCCATCCTACTTCCTCTTCTTCTAACTTGCTCGTCGGAGGGTTCACTGGGGGACTCCCGTTCCCCGTTGAACTCGTGTGCAGGTTCATTGGTGGGCTTGGCTATCCAGATACCGGTTAGAGAAGCGTGGACCAGACCGACCCATTTCGTTTGGGACCCTTTATATCATAACTGTATCATCAATATATATAAATTTATATAAAAAATATCATAAAAATATTATGATACTAATGTTGTTGAAAATATAAATAATGTTTATGGATATATATATTTTTTAAAGTGAAATGTCACTATTAAGTTATATCGCTATATTTGAAAATTTTATATAAAGTTTATGTCGGTATATTATCACTCAATAAGAATATGTTTAGGTAAAATTTAATGATAAAAAATTATATAATGTAGTCATAATGATAGGAAAAAAAAAATGGTTGGAAAATGGGCAAAATAGTCATTTAGAAAATTTTATGGCATGATATCAGCAATCTATGGAACAATTTGTAACAAGATTACAAACCTCAGAAAGAAAAATATAATTTTTCAAACATGAGAAAACAATCTATATTAAATAGAAATCTCATGCATATCAATGTAATTTATTTAAATTTTTTGATCAAACTAAAATAGTCAAAAAAAAAAAAAAAAAAAAAAAAAAAAAAAAATCAAATAGGGAACTAAAATAACAAACTTCCCAGCCCAAACTACGGGTAAAACAGCTATCACAGCCTCCTGTTTCATTTCTCATCTACAAACCAGTGTGTTTGCGTCTTTATATATAGACCAACTCATATGCCAATTCCTTCATCAAATCCGAAATTCCTCAAAAACCTCTCATATCTATCACTCAAGATCATTACCAAATTTAAAGAAAGAAGAAGAAAAAAGATGAGTTCGACAAGTAGAGCTTGGATTGTAGCAGCAAGCGTTGGGGCTGTAGAGGCACTGAAAGATCAAGGGTTCTGTAGATGGAACTACGCCATGAGATCCATACACCACCACGCCAAGAACAATCTGAGGTCTTACTCTCAAGCCAAGAAACTCTCTCCCTCCTCCTCCGCCGTGGTTTCGAGTAAAATAAGGGAAGACAAGGCAAAGCAGTCAGAGGAGTCTCTCAGCAAAGTCATGTACTTGAGCTGTTGGGGTCCCAATTGAAACCCCCAAATGAATTGATATATTTTCTCTGTCTACCTATTAGATGTAGTTTTGAGAATTTTGTTTTTCCGAGATTCAATCGTAAAAAAAAACTCTACAAATAGCTGTTAAGATCATTCATACAGGTTGCATTATAATGGAAAAAGATCAAATTTTGATAAATGGTTCTCATCAGGATCCGTTTGATAGATCGTGAGAAAGCGATTATAAATTATAATTTAATAGGTTATATTTTATAATTGTAAAAATAAGTTAATTTTTTATTTATAGATTAAGTTTCTCCCTTTCCATTTAATGAATAAATTAATTTTTGATTTACAAAAAAATTATAATCTATATTGTTAAGTTGAATCAAATATATCAAAATAATTTAAATTAATAAATTAAATTAAAAACTGAAATAAGTTAGAAATAAGAGTTACCAAAAAAGGCCAATGTTATTTGAAAGTTCGTTCTTCAATTACACTACTAATACCAAGACATTTGAGGACTGAAAATTTAGAAGCCAAATGAAACTTTTTGTTTGCACCAATTTTAATGTTCTAAATTTGCAAACCAAATGAAAGTTTCTTCTTTTGGTTTGCACCATTTTTATTTATTTTTTTTGGGTGGAGAAAAACGCTTTTTTGTATGAGGATGATCCTCGCGTCGATCGACTTAAAAAATTATTTCTTCATCGATTTCTTTGTTTTTTTCTGGTGAGAAAGTAGACAATTTTTCCCATTTTTTCATCTAAGCCCTCCATTCTTAGACGGATGAGAGAGATATTTTTTGGACTTGACTATTGAAGTTTCAAATACATCATAATAATGATCCGTTCAAAACAAAATTCATGATAATGATCAATATCAAATTGAGCCTGCAATTTCGTGGGTTCACAAATCATCTTATTAGTATTTTATCACAAAATTCAATTGTTTAAAAATTAGGGATAATTGTGATAAGTTCATTTTTATGCAGGATATCACTTTTGATTCAATGATTGATCTTTGGCTTTTATGGGAATAAAGGCATAATTAATAAAATTATTTACCATCACGTGTTGAAAAAATTAAAAAAGTTGTCAGTTGGTGTGATAAATTAGGTAGATAGATATGTGACATGTGGGTAAATAGAAGAATAATATGCGGATAGATAAGTGGGTTAATATGTGACATGGATAGATAGGTGAACAATGGACAGATAAATGGATATGTAGGGATAGAGAGATATGTGATATGTAGACAAATAGAAGAATAATATGTGAATAGATAGGTAGGCAGATAGGTGACATGGATAGATAAGTGAACAGTAGACAGATAAATAGATATGTAGGAATAATATGGTCTTTGTTCATTTAGTCCCAAAAGAATAGACTATGGAACTATTAGGAAATTTTATTTACATACAACATTTAATGAAATTTATTTTAATAACAATTATGTCTTAAAATAAAATGATTATAATGGACATTAAAATACACCTTTAATATTATATTCAAATTTTCTCTATATATATCTTTTAAAAATAAAAAATTTCCATGCACATCTTGATGAATGAGTACATATTTTTATAATAAAAAATTTGACTCCGGTCTTCATCACCGACAATTCTTCTATGAACTCCTTGTATTCAGCTATGGATGCTCACTGGTTTCCTCATTCTCTGGACTACGGTTATGGAGCTTTTCCAAAGATTCCAAAAGTTGTTTTTTTGTGCAATTTTTCTTTTCTTCACAATTTTCATTTGGCCAGCCAGTGCTAAAACTTTTTATTTTTGTTGGAAATCAATTGTCGAAATTATTATTTTTGTTTGAAAAAAAAAATTCCGAATTGAAAAAAATAGTTACATTCAGAAATCAAGTTTTGAAATTTTAGGAAATTTTCAGAAGTTAACAACCAAAAAAACTAATTCTATTTGGAAAATCAATACTGAATGATCAAAACTTAATTCTCTAGTTCTTTTCACTTAACTAATTTTTTTTTTTATTGTGGTTGGGAACAATTGGATTAGAGGAATTGGTGTTTGAGTCCGTGTCTAGCTCTTGTTTGACTTTGTGCGAGTTGGGACTTGAATTGAATGGAATTGAGCTCGTCTCTAGTGATTTATCAGTGGCGGAGGCAAAGATTGAGAACCTGGATGCTAGTTCCAGTAGGGCGTTGTTGGAGGGGAATTTGAGAGTGCAATTGAGACATTCATGACTACTGCAAACATCGTTAGGAAGTGTTCTCGGAGTTTTGTTGGTTTCCGACGAGTTGAAGATCTATGGTTTGGTTCACCGGAATCTCTAGAAGAGCAGTGAAGGAACTACCAGTTTTTGGTGGGTGTGTGTTTGGGTGGAAAGTGTGCGTATAATATTTGAGTTAAGGGCTATAATTAAAATATATGGTGTGTGAAATGAGATAAATAATGTTTAATTAAATTCATATATGTGTGCACTGAGGAATGATGTGTATTGAGGTAATAAGTATGTGGAAATAAAATTTTTCGGAATTATTGCCTCAAAGATTTTGAAATTAAAAAAATTATCATTTTCAATAAAAAAATATTCCTTAAATTACTTAATTACTTTTGTATTAATCTTGACCACAAATAACGAATAATTATTTATTTCATTGTGAGAGGTCTTTATGTTTTCTTGTTATGAATTTTTTCTTGTGTTGATTATTTATTGTGTTGTTTATTGAGTTTCTAAATATGCGTTTTTTTTTTATCAGCAAAAAGAATCTTTATTGATGGAATCATTCAAAAGATGAAAGGGAACATCAATAAAGAGGAGCTCGGAGCTACATTCAGCTCGGAGCTCCAGTTGGAGAGAATCCAACACAGAGAGAGAACCAAAAAAACTGTAGCAAGACTACCAACAGCATACAAGCTCCCTTCACTGCTGTAAGGGACCAGAACAGAAAAGGGAAACAAACTGGGGTGTGGTGCTGGTGGGCTGCAGTTAAAGACCCGGGTGTGAAGGTGCCAGCTGGGGTGTGGGAGTGTATGGCATCTCCAAAGATGCAATTCTTCTGCTGGTTGGCTTGGAGAGGCAGAGTAAAGACTTCGTCATTCCTACATAGGATTGGGGTCTTACCTGCCAATGCATTGTCCAAGTGTGTGTTCTGTCAAAGAGTTGCTTATAATTGTCCAGTTTGATTAATTCTCCTTATATTTATAAGCAATTTCCTATCAATTGAACTATAAAAATTAAAAAAATATTCCCTAGTAAGCAAGTTATCAAAAAGTATTGATAATTTTTCTATTAATAATAATATGAAGAAAATTAAAATAAAAAATAATTAGTAATAAAGGAATCATATATGCATATAGGAGCTGGATTTCTTATAGTCTATAATTTGGATTGGAAGATGCTATTCAGACCTTTGAAGCCCACCATAAATTGAGTTTTGATGATCCAAATCGTTTATTTTTTAAGGTTATTCATGTATATCAGGGGAGCAAGTTAACTAGATAATGTAACCAATTCAATTTATCACATTTGTATCTAAAAAAATTAATGATAAATGTGTTTTTAAAAATAGACTATTTATTTTTTTGGCAAGAAACAGGATAAATTAAATAAATAATAATTATCATATTTACTCTTTTTTTTTTGGATGATTTATTCGAAGAATTATTATTTTTTTGATAATTCGGTGTCCAGCCTATTGGACTAACTAATTTGAGAGGCCAATTCTAACATCCACTTCGGACGTTCCAATTAAAGTTAGGGCCAAAAGTCCCGTATGGGATGACCCTAAAAAGTTGTTTACACTTATGAGGTTTTGAGCTTGAGACCTTGAAAAGAGTATAATCCCAAGTCTCAAGTCTTGACTAACAAGCCAATCGCTTGACGTTATGCACAAAGGACCTTACAAAATAAACGGTTCAAATCATCAAAATAAAATTTATGATGGACTCCACAGATCTGAACATCACCTTCCGATGTGACTGGGGAAAGCCCAATCCATATATATATATATATATATATATACAATGAGTTTAGATATATAAAATTGTCGGAGTGATATTGTATTTTTTATAATAAATTCCACCATCATATCATATAAAGTAGAGACTTTTCTTGCGAAACTCTAGAAATGTGTCATGTGTCACTTTTAGCCCTTTAGAATTTTGTCAAGTGTCCTTCCTATAGTTAAAGAGATGGCTTTCTATTTATTAAGCTTTTCCTCATCCTTGGCAAATTTTTTTTTTCCTCATCTCTCATCTCTCTGTCTCTGTCTCTGTTTTTATTTTTTTTTCTTTTTTTTTCCCTTTTATTTATATAAGTAATGTCACGACAAAACCTGCACCTATAAGTTTAGCATCGTAACCGGCTAGTAATCCGTGATTACTAAAGGTTTTCCTGTACCAATCAAATGATCGAGGCTAACGAAAGCTAATATATCGGAAAATAAAATGTCCAACGAGCTATGGCAACGTATATGAGACAAAATGCATTGCTATAGATATATATACATATTTGTACATCAAGATACAACAAGTTTACCAAAATACAACCGAGAGAGAAAGAGAGAGTACATTCCCATCAGCACCATATGTGTAAGCAAAATGAAACTGTTCATAACATGTGAGTGACTGACAAAAGGGTGATCACCGGCCATTCTAGCCTTGACAAATGGAAACCTCGTAGTGAGACACAAAATGTAGCTTGACAAAACTGTGGCAAGGTCGATACCACTAAGTCCCCTCTCGCACTGGATCACCTACATATACATATAAATATAAACTCATGAGCTAGAGCCTAGTGAATAACAATAGTGTAATGAGGCTATGAATGATGTCCTTACTGTAAAGCAAATCATATACTTAATAGATTCTTATCTCATATAGGAAGCACAAATGTTATACGTGGTACATCCAATAGCAAACTAGTACAGACGGTCTTGAAGACTGAGCGGATGATCATGAAGACCGACAATCAGATATGATGGCCATCAATGTAGTAAATAGGAGTTCCAAGAATTAGAACTGACAGAGATCTCTGTAACAATATAAACAGGTGCTAAGGATGCCACGAAATACAATGTAAGAGAATAGGATCATCATTCATTAAGCAAAAGAAACATGTCAGAATAGAGGATAATATAAAGCAGAAAAAAAATACTTTGAGTTAAACATATCTTTGCGACAGTGTTACTCACAGTTGGCTCCGCGAAACACGTGGCTGGGAGGTAGCGCTTGACCTACACAGACATATACAAGTACAACATGTTTAATTCGTTGTGCTACCAACTAATTGTCACCATTACTTATTGATTGGTTGGCGTAACTGTTCCTCGTTCTCTTTTAATGCCTATGATACCTGTACAATGCATATAAACGTCAAATACGTGTAGAAACCATGCTAACGGAGGCCTGCAAGAAGGAAAAATGAAGCAGAAAAATGAGATTGGGCCTGCCAAACAGCCGCATGTACGGAGTACTTTGGCCGCATGTGTGGCACTCCCCACCGCACGTGCGCCAAAATGTGCAATTAATACAAAATGCACAGCTCCTCTCCCCTGTTTTTCGTACCTGCGGGCCTCCTTGCCGCACGTGCAGCTTGGTTTTCCGCACGTGCGGTTCTGGGGTGTTACAACATCGAAAATCTGCTTTATTTTTTAAGCTTTACCCTTTCTAAAACCAACTCTAATTTTGTACAAAGCAAGGCCCAAAATTGATTCAAGCATGTTGAATGAGTAAATGCTTAATATCAACCGCAAATCAAGGTTTTACACAAAACATTTCAAAATCAGTTTTTAAATAAAAGTGTACAATCTTCACTATGGCCATCTATATGATTTCAAGGTCCACTCCATGAGGCAAAATTCATGTAAGAATAAGTGTGAAACTGGAAAATGTCATCTTGAGCTATTTCTTACATTTCTTCTCTCTAGGATTTTCAACCATAATCTCTAGATCGT
>NW_021025039.1:2302044-2307497 GCF_004153795.1 Camellia sinensis | reverse complement strand
TGAAATCCCCTGCAGCTCTCAGAGCTGACTCCACTGGGAAGGATCGAATATAGCAAAACACCTGCGACTGTGAGGGTTAGAACCTCTGCCTTCCTGCCATCCTGCTATCTGGTCTCTTGAAAGCCTTCTGCCATCATCCTTCCTGCAATCATGAGCCATAGAGCTGCAGCATAACTAGGTTTGTCATGTATCTCGATATAAGACCCAATCAACTTGAGGCCCCCGCCGATCAGAATTACGCTCAACTATAGAAACGGCGTGTCCTCCAGACGCAACTAGTTCCAGGTGCAAACCTGGAACAAACTGGTTGAAAGTAGCTCAAGATCGGCCATGAGAAGCTGTGATTAAGTTTAGCCGGCTAAACTGATCCCTCAGCTTCTCCCTAGCTGCTGCTGATAAAAACCTCTCCTGAAAAGCATTTACAAATGCCTCCCAAGTACCACCAACACGAGCTTTCTCGTACTTCCACCATTGACCCGCATCTCCCTTCAGTTGGAAGGATGCCAAGGTCACTTTCAGTGCTCCGTCCTCGATGCCAAGCATCTTGAATGTCTTACTCATTTGCTCTAGCCACTCATCAGCCTTCAGTGGCTCCTTCGGATCCCCGATAAACTCATCCGGATTAGACCGGAAGAACTCCCTCTTCAAGAATGAAGGCCCTGCCTCAGCGGCCTGATTCCCAGCTCTAAGAATACCTAAAGCTCCTGCTATCTCTCTGGTCAAGGCACCCATAGCCTGCTGACCTACTGGCTCGGCCACAGTGGCCGGCCCAACTCCCTCCTGCACTGCCGGAATGTCACATAGCCTGCTGACCCACTGGCTCGGCCACATTGGCCTGACCAACTCCCTCCTGCACTGCCGGAATCCCACCCTGTGACGGTGCTTCCTGCCTCGCAGGTCTACCACGCCTAGCACCCCTTCCTCGTCCTGACATCCTAATAAAGGTAACACAGAACATTAGCACATTCAGAAATGTGCCGAAACTAAACACTCATGTCCTAATGCATGGACAACTGTAATTCACTCCACATAAGCACATAAGCACTTACGAATTTCATTTCCGGATAATGATAGTCCCGAGGCGTTACTAGAGTTCCGGTTAGAAACAGCATTGATCAAGTGCTTTTCCAACAAGACTCCCAGAAACCCAAGGATCCAATCAACATCCAAGAAATTAAATCCCATACCTACATAGTCACATAAGCATGTTATCAGGTAAGCACATAGCATATGATACTACATCTAGGTCTCTATCAAGCGAGACAAACCCACTGTGATCCCAATCACTTCCCACATACCTAAAGTATTCGAACCCGGTACGCTCTGATACCAAGTTGTAACGCTCTCAAAATAAAAGCATTAAACCTATTAAATAAGACATGCATTGATATTCAAAAGTTCCACATTCTTCCATTACATCAGAATTTTTATTCATTACAGTTCCATTACATAAGTATTACATGTTAACATCAAAACAAAATGCCTTACAGGCTTACAGCTTTCCAAGTTAACACTTGGTTACAAACAAACAGTACTAACTCGTTTACACAAAAAGCCCTTGGCTTGAAGTTACATGTAATACATCAAACGTAAAACGACAAAACATGTCCGCCTCTAGCCTCCCAAGCTATGTTCTTGGAGGTGGCATGCTTCCTGCACCTGAAAATGATATTCCCATATAGGGTGAGCCACAGCCCAGTAGAAATATACTAAACCAACCATGAACAATGACTAAAATATTAGCAATTGATAGATGGCTAACACAGATACATTCACATAAATTACACATTTATGTCATACAACTTACGAGTCCAAGTTACCTTTCATTTTTCCCTTTTGCAACAGATAAGCATGCTAGCTCTATCATCATTTCAACAGATATGTATAAAAACAATATCCACATTCCCAGATAAGCATATGAGCTATATCCACATTCTACACAGATATGTATAACCACAATATCCACAGATAAGCGTATAAGCTATATCCACACTTCGAGCTGTGTCTACGGAGTTCATCCCCTATCTTCTCCCATCACTAACCGGTTTAGAGGTACATCCCCTATCTTCCCCTAAACCGCGGAGTACATCATCTATCTCCTCCTCTACACATAACGTATACAAACACATTGGTTCTATATACAAACACACAATACAAACAATTAATGTATTCTATCAACCGTCAAATTCTATGACACGTTCCATTGATTAGTTTTCGTTTGCCTAATCATGATGCATTGTCTACAACAATCACGACTATCCTCCACCGATAGCCCAAAGCAGTTATTTCTAAACAGAAAATAAATGCACAAATGGATATTCAATCAACATTTCATTTTCTCATTTCTCGCCATTAATTATCCCAATTAATCAATAATGTAAATAGGTCATTATCCATAATTACCAATTCAACCCTTAGGTCCCATTTTCATCAATGATTTAACATTCATTCAATTTCTCTATGCCAAACATGCATCCAGGTTTATTATGAATAAAAGGTATGTGAACCTCAGGAGATTCCACCAGTTTACCAATATTTGGATAAGAGGTATGTGAACCTCAGGAGATTCCACCAGTTTACCAATATTTGGATAAGAGGTATGTGAACCTCAGGAGATTCCACCAGTTTACCAATATTTGGATAAGAGGTATGTGAACCTCAGGAGATTCCACCAGTTTACCAATATTTGGATAAGAGGTATGTGAACCTCAGGAGATTCCACCAGTTTACCAATATTTGGATAAGAGGTATGTGAACCTCAGGAGATTCCACCAGTTTACCAATATTTGGATAAGAGGTATGTGAACCTCAGGAGATTCCACCAGTTTACCAATATTTGGATAAGAGGTATGTGAACCTCAGGAGATTCCACCAGTTTACCAATATTTGGATAAGAGGTATGTGAACCTCAGGAGATTCCACCAGTTTACCAATATTTGGATAAGAGGTATGTGAACCTCAGGAGATTCCACCAGTTTACCAATATTTGGATAAGAGGTATGTGAACCTCAGGAGATTCCACCAGTTTACCAATATTTGGATAAGAGGTATGTGAACCTCAGGAGATTCCACCAGTTTACCAATATTTGGATAAGAGGTATGTGAACCTCAGGAGATTCCACCAGTTTACCAATATTTGGATAAGAGGTATGTGAACCTCAGGAGATTCCACCAGTTTACCAATATTTGGATAAGAGGTATGTGAACCTCAGGAGATTCCACCAGTTTACCAATATTTGGATAAGAGGTATGTGAACCTCAGGAGATTCCACCAGTTTACCAATATTTGGATAAGAGGTATGTGAACCTCAGGAGATTCCACCAGTTTACCAATATTTGGATAAGAGGTATGTGAACCTCAGGAGATTCCACCAGTTTACCAATATTTGGATAAGAGGTATGTGAACCTCAGGAGATTCCACCAGTTTACCAATATTTGGATAAGAGGTATGTGAACCTCAGGAGATTCCACCAGTTTACCAATATTTGGATAAGAGGTATGTGAACCTCAGGAGATTCCAACAGTTTACCATTATGAAAATCTAGATTGTAGTAGATATGCGAAAAAATCAATCATCCCATACAAGCTTCAGAACTGACGACAAGTAGAGGAAGGTAGTCATACCTTTCTTCAATTTCCACTATGCTTGCCTTCAATATGTCCTGATTTTTCAAAAGACTCTTGTTGATCTACATGCAGAAGGAAACAGCTTACAAATTTTCTTCTCATGAACTAAAACATCTACTTGTCAATTTGTATAATAACTAACTATAGACAAAGATTCTCAAACTCACTTACAATCAACAAAGAAAAATACCTCATCAAAAAAACTCTTCTCTTGATCACATTTATCCAGCTTGGCTTGCATCTTCTGCAGTTTCTGATTGCCACTGGCAGCCTTCTCAATGGCTTCAGATATTTCCCTTTCAGCTTCTTCTTCAACTTCTCTCAGTAAAGACTCAAAATACTAGGAGCAAAGGAGAGGCTATTATTACGATAAACAGAGAAAAATTCTCCAAAACTATCTGCCCCTACCAAGAAATCGTAATAGACTAGGAAAAGAAAACACCAGAAAATCAAACTCCAGGGACACCTTAAAAGTTGGTAATGTCAACTTGAATGCCAAGCTGAAGCACAAAATTCAATCCCAACTCATATTAGGTTATATAAATCAAAGAATGGACTTACTATTTTTTGGTCCTCAAGCTGGGTAGTAAGAAGTTCACTGTACTCATTGACAATCTGCTGATAAAGTTTAAAATGAGCATTGCAGATTAAAGGCAAAATAACGTTAACCGGAAAATAAAATAAAATAAAATAAAAATGAGAGAATGAATTAAACATGAAAAACAAGAGTCAAACGAAGCAAATGATAAATAAAAGCATTACATTTCAACTTTACTGTTCAATAGAGTCTCACTAAATCCAGTATCTACACTGCAGTTGCAACTACCACAACCATCCCAAGAACACACACCCAGGTTGAAATGCCATCAACAAAGAACCACCAAGCTCTTCAAAACTCATAACATATCATGATCAAACATTCTTAAACAACTTACATTTACTTAGTAAGCATTTTCACTCGAAGATAGAGTAAACTAAACACGTACACCCTCACGGAAATAAATACTCGACTCTCATGTGTTTGAAGGGTATGTGTTACGCTCAAATTCATTCCAAAGGGAATGATCTACCATAGGCTTGCATATCTTCTCATTCTCTACCACTGGGATCACATGCATAACACGAATCAAAAGGACTTTTCAAGGGTTGTAACAGGGTTTACAATCAAGGCAGGAAATATTTGGGAGTGTTGCTCAAAAGGCCATCGAAACTAGTGGAGCAAAAACGAATTAACTCAAGCTCGGATGTATAAGACATGTAAAACCAATCACTCCATTCAGCAGCTTCTTCAATTTGGCTTGAAAGCATTTAAAGCATGTAAAACTCCCATATTGAAAAAGAGATCGTTCAAAAAGAACACTTTTCGTTTGCAGCAGGGAACGATCCTTCGCAGCAGCTCCCACCTTGTATATATCATGTATAAACAGACCCCTTTATTGGAATTTTAGGAGGGATTTTGAACATGGACAGTTTGTAATATCAGAAACAATTTCCTCCATCACTTCCTTTCCCTTTTTTTTCTTCTTTTGACAAACACACGGGTTAAGAATGAGAACATGTTCCATTTCTCCAGTCATAGCCATACCACAAATTCAGACACCCCCTACACTTATAACTTGCACACCGGCATATATCATAATGATGAACAATGCTCCACTAGCTTTATGGCTTGGGTACAGACGTTGTTTTTTTTTTGTTTCGGGTTTAAAATTTGTAACGTGGGTTCACAATAAACAAAAAATAAAATAAAATAAAATAAGGCTCAAAGGGGTTCAACAAAGGGAAAAATTAATTACAAGGTAGGCTATTTGGCTTATGTAGCTTA
>NW_021025039.1:2287044-2297044 GCF_004153795.1 Camellia sinensis | reverse complement strand
ACATGTTATTTTGAGAAGATTTGGAAGATTTATGGAGAAGATTTGGAACTAAGCAACTTTTTCGCTCGATCATAGAGTCGGCTTAGAAAAGATTTTTATTATCACACAAAATCTATATATCTATATATTAACGCGACGTGTGAAAACATGTTATTTTAGAGGTAAATTATAAATATATTTTTTGAGATTTATTTAAAATATAGATTAGTTTTTGTAGTTTGAAAAATTATAAATATCCTTTTATTAAAAAATTTCATTTAACAGAATTAATTGAAAAAATAAAATTTATAATTTATCTCTTATACATTAATAAAATTATCTAAATTATTAAATGAAACATATTTTTAATATCATTAAAAATTGTTAATTGACTTAGGGTTGGTTTGGAAAGTGGGTTGGCTTTTTGGCTGTTGGGTTTTTTTGACTATTTTAGCCTGGGCTAAAAAGCTTGGTTTGGGAAGGATTTTTTGACTTTTTGGTTTTTTTGATTTTTTTTTGTGAGAGAAGAGTGTAATGATTATGGGTTGGATGTGATGTTTTGTTTGTTGTGACTAAAATAGCCTATTTTGTCTCTTGTAGCTAAAATAGCCAAAAAAAGACCACAAAACCACTTCCCAAACGGTGCCTTAATGATTTATTAATAGAAGGGGTGATTTGTGATAAAATTAGAAACTTCAGTGGTAGAATGTAATTTTCAAAACCATAGAGAGCGATTCGTATTTTAATAAAATCTCAGGAGGTGTATTTGTAATTTATCCTTATTTTAATAATTTTTTTGACTTTTTACAAAAATATATGCAAAGAAAGAAAAAAATAAGAAGGATAGTAATGTGACAATTTGTAAAAAAAAATTGATTTTTTAAATGTTTAATATATAATATTTGGTCGATAAATGGGCTTAAATATTTCAAAAATAACTTACACTACAACATATAAGAGTTTTAGAAATTGAACTTTTTGATCTCTAAAAGTGAAAATTTTATTGCAAAAGACATTTATGATCAATTTCTATCGTCGTGAGAATAATCACTAGCTGGTTCGAAAAGTCAAAAATAATATTTTTAGCGATAAAATTTTGAAAATATAACTAATAAGTAGACTTTTAGGGATAAAATAATTTGGTTTCAAAATGGTTTATTTTTTAAGATAAAAAATTTCTTCCCAAAAGGATAATAATTTATCACTAATATCCAATTTTCGTTACTAAAAATATAATAATACTTTTCACAATAAAAATATTTAATTCCTAAAAAATAATTTTATCCCTAAATTTTAATCTCTAAATTTTTATTTTATTTTATTTTTTTTAGTGTTGTAGTGAGGCATCCTATCTGCTTGCATTCATCAGTGTCAATCCCAAAAGTTGATTAGAATTTCAAAGGGATGCACCACTTTAATAACAGATGCTCATAGTTTAATGGTTAAATTACACTTACACTCCTAAGATTTGAATTTAATACATATTATTTCTTGACGTTTAAAAAATTGCATTAACCTCCTGTCATTGTAATTATTTAGATAGAATGAAAATATTGAACTCAAACACTCTTTCTTTTCTTACTTTGCTTTATTTCCTCTATTTTTTTTCCCTTTAATTTGCTTTTTTTTTTCAATGTAATTTTCTCTATTTTTCTATCAGGAGTTATTGCCTTTTATATAAGTAAGGGATTGTGAAATAGGAATTGGGGTTGCTGCTACGCAATCTAAGCAGCAGCAATTGTTGTGCATCGAAATGGGCCTATTCTGGGGCCATTTTGATAATCCGAACCGTTCAGATTTTAGAATACATCAAGTAAAACATACCTGTAAAAAATTCAAATTAATCGGATATCGTTTACATATTCATCCACTTACATTTGTATCTACAAAAATAAATAATAATTGTGATTTAAAGTATTAAAATGAATAAAAATGTGAGTAGATGAATAGGTAAACGATATCTGATTAATTTATTTTTTTACAGGCATGTTCTACTTGATATATTTTAAAATGTAAACAGCTCGAATTATCAAAATGGACCCTGTGCACAACAGTTGCTGCTGCGCGAGATGCACAGCAGCAATCCCAAATTCTGTGAAATGAGACTATTAATCATAAAGGTGAGAATGTAATTTTTAAAATGTCAAGGAATAAGATGTAATCAGACCAAACTTTAGGGATATTAGTGTAATTTACCCTAGTTTAATATTATTTGTCTTGGATGCATTAGATTTTATTTTTGTTGTTTTGTTTGAATTTAATTTAGTTTTTATTTATCATTTCTATTTTAATAGTATGCACATAATTTTGTTTGGGCCCATTCATGCACTACTTTTCTTATTATTATTCCATTTATTTGTTTCATACTTGTCGGTGTTAGCTTAAATAAGTATGCTAATCTATTAATGCATAGCAATAATGAGTGAAGAATATTTTTCATTGACTAATAAAAATTGAAATTTACGCTCGAGCGCGTTTTTCACTCTTGCAGCAGTTTGTTCGTGTTTTGACAGTTCTGAGAGATGGTTTTTTGAGCTCGAGCGGACTTTTGCACGCTCGAGCGGGAGTCTGCTTGTAGTATTGTACGCTCGAGCGGTACTCAGTACGCTCGAGCGGACCTGTTTCATACTTAACTCCCTCTTTTGACTCTTCGAGGTATTTTTTTCTCTTCCTGTTTCATTCTCTCGATCTAGGGTTGGTCGTGTGGCTGCATTGTGGTCGATTCTCCTCCCATTCATCATCCTTCCCACTGATTTGCTCTTTGGTAAGTTTTATCCTCTCTTATTTTCCCGTTTTCTTGTTCTATTTGGTTCGATTGGTTGTTGGGTTTATAGCTTTGTGGGGTGTTGTGTGTCGTGTCTGTGGTTCTCTCTCTCACACTCTTTTTCTTTGTCTGTTTGTCTGTTTGTTTGTGTTTTTTTTCTTGTGTTGTGTCTGTGGTATTTTGAAGATTTCTGTGTTCCTCCTTTAATGGGCTGTTGAGGTCTCTTTGTGTGGGTAACAATTTGGGCTTAGTTACTTTGCTGTGATTTACTCATGATTCATACTTATCCTGTGCCATTTCTCTCACATTCTGTGTATTAATTATGAGTTCTTCACTACCATGCTTTCATGCCCTGTTTTTTTTGTTATGCCCTGTTTTGACTTGTTTCTTGCACTAATGTTTTGTTTTGGTTTGTTTTGGTTTGGGTTGGGGTTTGGATTGGGTGTAATAGTATCTTCGTCGGTATGTCTGCTCCTGCTCCGAAACGCCGCAAGGCCACCGTTTCTCGCCCTACCTATAACCCTGAGAGGTTTCAGTCGGCCTCTCAATCCAAGTCATTCCATAAATCATTTCGCACAGTTCATTTAGAACGAAATGTTCAACCCGATACATTTGAGTCCATCCAAATTCGTCCATTGTTCGACCCTCTAGGTGGTGACCATGTTTTATTATTTTCGGGGCGTCAGAATCTCGATTGGGTTCGAGAATTCTACTGTAATATGGAGGGTATTCGGGATTATGAGCCATCTTTCACCACTTGGGTTAGATCCAAATCCATTTCTGTCACCCCTGCTTTGATTCGCCAACTGCTTCAGATTGAGCAGGGTTCTCCCCAATACTATCCGTTTCCTGTACCTGATCGTCCTACTTGTGACTTTGATGAGGTGTCTTTGGAACTCTGTGGTGTTGCCCGTCATTGGCCTAAAGGCGGTTTGATTAAACAGTTTGAACTTCTTCCGGAGTTCAGACTGCTTAATTTGATTGTCTGCGCCAACATCATTGTCACCACACATTCTTCCGAGGTCAAACAAGATCAAGGATTCATTTTGTCTTGTATTGCCAATCACCGCTCTATTGATCTTGCCTCTCTTATTGTCACCAAAATGATCAGTGCTCATGGCCATTCCAAGCTTGGCCTTCCTTACGGTTGCTTGATCAACCGACTTTTGTCTGACCTTGGGGCTCCTACCCTCGATGATGATGAGTTTGCCTCTCCCTCTCGCCCTTTCACTAAGAAAACTGTCTCACAGAGTCGGGCTCATGTTAAGGGGGAGTCCTCTCGGGCTGATCCTTCTGCAGGTACCACTGCTGGTCTTGCTGAGGAGGCTGAATATGATGCTGCTGCCGCCGGGGGTGAGGAGGATCCTACTCCACCTGTTCCACCTAGCTCATTTCCTGATCAGCTTCGGCATTTTGAGGAGGCCATGACACGGAGGTTAGACTTTCTTGATGCTCGTTTTGACGCCTTTGATGGTCGGCTTGGTCAGCTGGAGCAGACTGCTGCTCACACTACTTCGCAGCTGGATCACATCATTTCCTTACTGACGCTTCAGCCGCCACCTCCTCCCTCTGGTGCTTGATTTGTTGCTTTCTTCATTCCCGGTCAAAAAGGGGGAGAGTTTGGAGCTGCAGCTGGATACTGCTGGATATTGCTGGATATTGCTGATATATTGGTATATTTTGTTGATGGTTCTTGGATATTGTTGATATATTTTGTTTCGTGTTGTCTTTTGGTTATGATACATGGATATTTTGATATTTTGCTTCGTTGGTTCTATTGAATGGATACATTTTGTTATATTCTTATATAGTTCCACAAGTTTTGGTTTTTCTGGTATGTTGCTCGTTTTTTTCACAGGAGAATGGTGGATGATGAATTGGCTTGATGGAGTGATATTTGGCACGATTGAGTAGCTTGTTTATTCATAGAGTTGTTTTGAGTGTTTTAGTATTAGTTTTTGAATTTTGTCTAGTGCTTGTTGTTTAGGAAATTGTGTTAGGAAGTTTTGTCCGGGTATTGAGAAAGGGGGAGATTGTTAGGTCCCTGTGTTGTCAAATCCGGAGACAAAATCTTGTGTTGAATTCAAAACCATGTTTTTCTGTTTTTGTACTGTCCGCTCGAGCGGAGCCTCTTGAGCTCGAGCGTAGATTAGCAGGTCACAGTAGTTTGACAGGGCTAGCACAGATACTGGAAGGTGTGATTTTACGCTCGAGCGGAAACTCCTACGCTCGAGCGCATCTCTGTTTCTTCGTGTGCAGTTTTTTGTTCAGTCCGCTCGAGCGGGCTATGTTGAGCTCGAGCGGAGATCGCGGATTCAGATTCTTATTTAAAGCTGCTAACGTTGTTTTGTTGGGGACGTTTTTCCTAGATCTGATAAAAACAAACTAGGGTTATGTTTAAAGTCTTCTTGGGAGATTTTTGAGAGTTTTTCTTGATGTCTTGAGAAGAGTTCTTCACTCAGGATCTAAAATACATACATCAAGGAGTTGGTTTCTTTAAATTCAAGAGAGAGTTCTCTTCGGTGGATTCCGAAGATTCAAGCATATAGTCTCGAAAGGTGTTTGATTCTATATGTGAGTGAGGTTGTGGAATCAACTTCAAGATTGATCAGTTCCGAGATGAAGTCGTAAAAAGGAGTTACAGAAGATTCGAAGACAGATTGACTAAGTTGGGTAATTTGTAAGATATCTTTGTAATCTTTTTACTTCAGTAGTGGATTGGTTTATGGCGTTTCGCCCGTGGTTTTTTAATCACAGTTGGAGGTGTCCAATTGTGGTTTTTTCCACGTAAAAATCGTTTGTTGTCGATTTATTATTTAATCTGACAAAACAAACAATCTAAATCACTTTCGTAAGTGCTTGTTGATTTAGATTGTGTGTTTTGGATTTTTGGGATTTGGAATATTTTAATCTTGATCTAATCACGAATCACTTAGATTTTCACCCTCCATAAGTTCTGTGGCAACCCAGAACTTAGCAACATTGCATTCATCATCTCCTTTAGCGTCCTATTCTTCCGTTCAGCAATCCCATTTGACTGAGGAGAATAAGGCGTCGTGGTTTGGTGGATAATCTCGGATTGAATACAAATCTCAATAAACGGTGATTCATACCCACCACCACGATCACTTGTTAAAGCCTTAATTTCAAGGCCTAATTGATTCTCAACCTCATTCTTTTAAAGAACAAATTTGTCAATAGCCTCATCTTTGCTTTTGAGCAAATAGACATAATAATACTTAGTGCAATCATCAACAAAAGTGATGAAGTATTTATTGCCAATACGTGATTGTATAAACTTTAAGTCACACATATCAGTATGCACTAAGTCCAACGGCTCTGAACTTCTTTCAATAGAATGAAACGAAGATCTTGTCAACTTCACTTCAACACAAGTCTCACACTTGTGTTTTGGATTAATCTTAATAGATGGTATGTGATCTAACTTGATTAATCTATGTAAAGATTCAAAGTTCACATGTCCTAGTCTATCATGCCACAAATTAGAAGACTCGAGCATGTAAGTAGAAGAAGATTCATCTTTATTCATATTTGGGATAACAGTCATTACATTGAGTTTAAACATACCTCCCAACATATAACCGTTACCCACATATACTCCGCTCTTGGTCAAAATGACCTTGTCGGACTCAAAAACCATACGAAAACCATGTTTGCTGAAAAGAGACTTTAAGACAAGATTCTTACGAATGTCCGGAACATGTAGGACTTCGTTCAAGGTCAGCTTCTTTTCTGAAGTCAACTTCAAGACCACCTTTCCTTTCCTCTCAACAATCGAGGTAGTAGAGTTTCCTATAAACAACTTCTCACCGTTTGTAACCGGCTCAAAAGTTGTAAATAGCTTCTTCTCGGAGCAGATGTGGCGTGTAGCCCCAGTATCAATCCACCATTCTCTTGGGTTTGAACCCACCAGATTCAACCTCAGAGATAACGGCAGACAAGTGCATATCATCATCCTCATGGGAGTGCTCTTATATATCTGCCATATAAGCAAGAGGTTTGGTGTTGTATGGCTTCTTCTACTTGTGACAGTCACTAGCCCGATGCCCCTCGCTACCACAGTTGTAGCACTTCCCTAAGAACCGATAACTAGGTTCTTACGACTTGTATGCCGACTTCTTTGCAACACCACCCCTTGGCCCTAGCTTTGAGCCCTTGTTCACAGGAGGCTTCTTCCTTACCCTAGAAAATTTTCCATGCTCAATGACATTGGTCTTCACAGAGGAGGTACTCCCTCCTTTCTTTCTATTATCCTCCTCAATTCGGAGTCGAACAATCAGTTCTTTAACGGACATTTCCCTGCGCTTATGCTTCAAGTAGTTCTTGAAGTCCTTCCACCCATTGGGGAGTTTCTCAATGATCACAGTGACTTGGAATGAGTTGTTCAACGGCATCCCCTCTGCATGAATCTCATGCAAAATCACTTGGAACTCTTGGACTTGGCTTATCACAGTTTTTGAATCGATCATCTTAAAGTCCAAGAACCGACCAACTACAAATTTCTTTGCCCCGGCGTCCTTAGTCTTGTGTTTCTTGTCCAGAGATTACCATAACTTCTTTGCTGAGCCCTTGGCACAAAACACATTGTATAGTGAGTCTGCCAAGCTATTGAACACATAGTTCCAGCAGAGATAGTCTGTCTGCTTCCATGTGTTAAGCGCCATGACTTTCTGCCTGTCTGGCTCATTCTCTGCCACAGTTGAAGGATCCCCGCTCAAAACCTTTGCAAGGTTCAATGTGGTCAAGTAGAACAACATCTTTTGTTGCCATCTCTTGAAGTTCACCCCGGCAAATTTCTCTGAGCGCTTATGATGACTGAGCGGTCCTCCCGGAACAGCCGGAGTAACTTCAGGGTTGACCATAGAGGTCACAACAGTAGGGGTTGGCAACCTAGTTGCCCCGGGGTTCAGATCCCTACCAACGTTAGCAGTAGCAGCAGCAACAACAACAGTGATAGTTGCCATTTCTGAAAATTACACCAGAATATCACGTTCTGTGTTTTCAGAAATTAAACTTAACACTAGAAAATCTCATAGTTGAAAAGTTAATTCAAAATTAGTCTCACCACTAAACCTAAAATCGAACATCGTCAAGAATATTCTCAGGAAGACTAGAGGGGTCACAACGATCCCACTTAAAACCCAGTTAACCTTTTGACAAAACTTTCAAGAGCATGTTGACTCCTACTCCGTGAGAAATAATTTTTAAAATTAAATTTCCAAGGAATGAACTAGGTCAAAACAAACCAAGGTCCAACACTAACAAGCAAGTTAAAAATTGCTAACCAAATTACAAGCAATATAAAACATTGCTACAAATCTAAACAAAAGTAAACCAATCCAATTGAGGATTATAAATAGTCTATTCCAAAATTCGTTTCGATGCTTAGGTATTACTGCAAAGAGAGTTAGTAGAAATACAAAGCAATGAATTGGAAAAAACTTGTACTTAACCATTCAAACACTATATAATGAATAACAACATTAAGTAAACATTAAAATGCTATATAAGTTACACCACTTAAATAAAACTCCATAATTAAATTGATAGTGTAATTTGTACAATAAACATGTACATACATAGACAAGTTTCAAAACCTTTTAATTCAAATAATCAAATTACACTTTATTATCATGAGTTATATATTAACAAAGCTTATAACTCCTAACTAATTGAATTAAATAATAGGAAAGAGTTACATATGAGTTTAATTTGCAATAAACATGTAAATAATTCTAGAAGTTATAAAATCATTAGTATGCAAATTGCACTAAACCTTAGACAACAATTTAGCATGCACAGTACATCACAAATCTAGAAATTTTAAACATGTAAATTATCCTAAGAAGATAGAACCGATGAACATGTATCATGAACTGTAGGAAATTAAACTAGAGACTCATGAGCATGCAATTTGTAATTAATCAGGCAGTGCTATATTTAAGAGGCACAAACATACTACTAAAACACATTCAAGTTGTTTCAAGGGAAAAAAAACAACAAACCGAGCAATCCTATTAAATCATGAAACATTAACATGCATCTATCTATATTTATATATTTTATTATAATTAAAGATGGACACAAGCAACAGCATATATAACAGTAGCCTATTGATGCCAAGGAATTTAAATGCTAATTAAACTGGTGAGTGAAGTATTATGTACACAAATATCTTAATCATGCATTCATCACCAAGCAACCGTTTCCAAATCTTGTTTTGTTATTATACTCAACATAAATAACACTGGCCTTGAGAACAATGTGTAATCTATTTATACATGCTAGAAGTCCTACAGGAATCATGCCTCGGAAACAGTGTATATAGTTTTTTTTCCCAACTCACAAAATTATAATTCACTAATCATGAATGGAATTGCTTTCATGTAATAATACACACGGACTTGAACTTTATAGGTAATAACATACACTTCTAATTTTTGCAAGAAACAGTAGCAATATGTAAAGACATATATTATATATTATATTGTACTCATGTATTTTATAGATGTAACAATGGGCTTAACCCAGAAATCATTTCGGTAATTTATAATCAAAACCAAAACAGTATCTAACCAAGGAGGAAAACTAAGTACATGGAAAAAGTATAATCTGTTTTAAGATTGTTGTTCAATTTGTGTGAGTAAACAAAACAAATAAATTCATATTTAATAAATTAAAATAAATCCATACTTGACAAATTACATTATAAAACATGAAACAGAAATACATATCACATGAAATATTGAAAGACGAGAAATCAAACCAAACCAAATTCTGTGTGATATCACAGTGTCCTTAAAACAGATTAGTCGCCTCACCGTGGGTGTTGGAGGAACGTCGACTTCTGTCTCCCAAGATAAGATGGCTCAAACCGTCTAACTCAGAAGCACCTTCTGTTAGTCTTGGCAAACCGACAATGGCAGCACTCTCTCACACAGAAAGAAAATTGTAGACACAAGCAGACTGACTATATAATTTTGGAAGGGAAAAGTTGTATATAAATCAAGAAAGATGTGTCTCATTTTATACACCATGGGAGAGAGAGGAAGTGCCTCTAGCCATGAAGGCTATCATCTAATGCCCATGAAGGCTGGCCACTAATGGCCATTACTCTTGCAAAACTGCTGGAGTAATGGACCAAAATTGATGGGAGAAAATATCTGATATATATATTTTCTGTATACACAAGTGTGTATTTCTGCCACAATCAATGTGGGATTGGTAGTTATACAC
>NW_021025039.1:2231240-2271980 GCF_004153795.1 Camellia sinensis | reverse complement strand
ACTAGCAGGGTTGGCATGATTGTGTTACTTTGTTGGCTACATGGGGATTTCTACTGCAGTTTGGACTTGTGGAATGCTTGTATCAGATTGTGGGCAGGTGATCTTCAGCTATTGAGCCTTAGAGACGGATTTTCGTTGGCAGCCATGCATGTGCTATGGCATTATCACTGGTTTGCTTCAGGGGGCCTATGTTTCGACCGTTCGGGGTGGCATCTGCAACTTGTGCTTGTCAGTGGTTTTGCATCTTCAGACGCATGGTTGTTGACTTCTTAGAGGGTTCGTTCGGAAAAATTTCAGGACAAAAATTTGAGATCTTGACTCCCGTGTGCAGAGGCACCGAGTGTACATGCTTGCTAGAGAGCGGGGTGATGGATGAAATCACCGTTGTTGGAGGACAACCGTGTAGCGGGATTGTAAAGTCAAGACATAAGTTTGGTGCCAGGATCAGCGCACCGTTTTGAGCAGCTTTGTTGAAATGGCTAGTTTTGTGGGTGGTAGGAGCGGAGAGCCATTGAAAGGCGAAATCATTGAGCTTGAGGAGATAGCTGACTCGGGTGAAGGCAGTGGCCGAGGCACTGGGTAGCATGAGTTAAATTCTAGCCAGAAGACATAAGTAGAGCCAGAGGGCTTGCCAGAGGGCACGAGTTTGAGTTAAGCCAGAGGGCATGAGTTTGAGTTCAGCCAGAGGGCTTCATTTTGCTAGAGAGCAACAGCCAGAAGGCTTCAGAGTTTGAGTTTGCTAGAGAGCAACAGCCAGAGGGCTTCGAAGTTTGAGTTTGCCAGAGGGTAACAGCCAAGAGGGCTTCAGAGACTGAGTTTGCCAGAGGGCATCAACCAGGAGGCTTCAGAGACATGAGCTTGCTAATGAGCAGCAGCCAGAGGGCTTTCATTTTGCCAGAGGGCACAGTACAGAGATGCTTCAGTTTATTGAAGATATCAGCCAGGGGGCTTTGAGCTTGCCAGAGGGCATTGTTGCATCATTTTGAGGAGCAACTGATGATTTGCATTGAGTCGACGAGGGCGTCGACAACTCGAGTGGAGGAGGAAGTCGCGATGCGACAACCCACTGTGAGTTTGCTCAGAAGAGCTTGAGTTTGCTCAGAGGGGCATTGCTCGGAGGAGCATTGGCAGAGAGGCCATTTTGAGTTTGCTCGGAGGAGCATTGGCAGAGAGGCCATTCGAGAAGAGGACTTGGCACTTCAAGAATATTGGCAAAGTGAAGAGTTTAGAGATGCTCAGAGGATCTTTGGCAAAGGCCATTTTTAGAGAGGGCATTTGAGAAAAGTTGCCAACAGAGAGTGCATTTCAGCTGGATTTGAGTAGAGAACAACGAGGGGAGCTTAGCTAAAACGGTTGGACGTTGAAGGTAGGCCATCAACACAGAGGTGTTGGACTCAATAGAGAAGCTGGTACACGCACTGCAACATCAGCTTTGTGCTACATCAACGAGGACGTTGATGGTTGGAGTGGAAGAGAGTGTCACGGGTTGCCTTGCGAGGCTAACTTCGTGACGTTTCGCTCGCGGTGGTGTGGCTATTTGAGTTCTCAAGAGTGGCCGTTGGAAGTGCCTCAACGTGGCTTAACATTGGCCCCAAGCAGCCCAAGGCATGTAGGCCAGCAGCAGCAACAGCAGCCAACAACACTAGCCAACAGTGCAAATTTTTGGTGTGTTGTTTGGGCAACCAAATGAAGAAGCTTCGAGTTGAAATTTTTACTGGAAAGAGGGCTTGGGGGAAATGTTTTCTTGACCAAGTTTCGTGATTTTTCTCAATTTGTGGAATTTATGAAAAATCATTATGACTCCTTGGACATATTGATGTTTCCTCCTGCCAGAGGGTTAATTGTTTAACAAGCATATATAAGGGGGCAAGGTGTGCTACCTACCTACCTCCCCGCCCAAGCTGGGTTTCAAGTGAGCAACCTTGGGGCAACTCAAGGGCAGGCTTTAGGCATCCAGAGGGGTGTCTAGAGTCTCCACGTGGGTTTGGGAGCCCCGTGGACGGTGCAATAATGTAGGCACTGTGCATGCCTCCCAAGGGAGAGGTTCACTACGTTGTTTCCATTATGCCACGCAATATGGCATCTTTGGGACTTGTTTTGGACCGAATAGGCTATCAAGGCACCACTAAAGGCCTCATGTGCTGACTCAAGTGCTTGGTTTGAATTCAACCTTGCACGAGGGAATCTCATGGCTTAAGCTAAGCGGTTGGAAGGCGACACCGAATATGTGGACTATCGAATGAAGGCATCAAGCTATGCACTAACTAAGTCCATTGAGGGACTACATTATGCTACTAGCAAGCTACAGATTGAGACGTTGCCTTACTCATGCTACACGTTGGGGCAATGCTAAGGTGAGCAATGGCCTTAGATGGAATCCAACACACGTGTTGGCACGAGGACTACGCCATGGGCAAGAGATTGACCTTCGGTGGCTTATGGGCTTCGCATGACCAAGTGACCATAACATTTGAGCTCGACTTCGCCAAAGAAAGAAGAGAAAAGGCACTAGTCCACATTGCCTCATACCAACAAGAATTATCCAAAAAATACAACAAAACGGTGCATTCAAGACAATTCAAGATTGGAGATTGGGTACTGCGCAAAGTGATGGGAAACACCTTGATACCAGGAGATGGCAAGTTAGGGCCAAACTGGGAAGGTCCTTACAAAGTGGTTAGGTTAGCAGGCAAAGGGGTATACCACTTAGAAGATAAGGACGACAAAGCAATCCCTAGGCCATGGAACACGGCCAATCTCAAGTTATTTTATTTTTAGCTTTTTTCTTTTCAAACATGTGTAATTTCTTTTTTTTCAATAAAACAATCGATTCTTTTTAGCATGAGTTGTTCTCTGTAAAAGTTAGCTTTAGTGAAGTGAGGAATATTGCAAACATTTTTGTTCTAAGTTGGCTGGAAAAACTAACTTAGAGGTTGGCTGGATTAAACCAACACCCTTCCTAAGCCCATGATAAGGATCCAGGCTGCAGGACGTTTGGCCGGAATAACCAAACATTATTCTAAGTTGGCTGGAAAAACTAACTTAGAGGTTGGCTGGATTAAACCAACACCCTTCCTAAGCCCAGGATAAGGATCCAGGCTGCAGGACGTTTGGTCGGAATAACCAAACATTATTCTAAGTTGGCTGGAAAGACTAACTTAGAGGTTGGCTGGATTAAACCAACTTTTTGGACTCTTCAGCCGAAGTATGGGTATGGCTGAAGTGTGGTTGGCTGGATTAAACCAACTCTTTGTTCTCTTCAACCAAAGTATGGGTATGGCTGAAGTGTGGTTGGCTGGATTAAACCAACTCTTTGTTCTCTTCAACCGAAGTATGGGTATCGCTGAAGAGTGGTTGGCTGGATTGACCCAACTCTTTGTACTCTTCAGCCGAAGTAAGGGTATGGCTGAAGTGTGCTTGGCTGGATTAAACCAACTCTTTGTTCTCTTCAGCCAAAGTATGGGTATGGCTGAAGAGTGGTTGGCTGGATTAAACCAACTCTTTGTACTCTTCAGCCGAAGTATGGGCATGGCTGAAGAGTGGCTGGCTGGATTACACCAACTCTTTGTACTCTTCAGCCGAAGTAAGGGTATGGCTGAAGAGTGGTTGGCTGGATTAAACAAACTCTGAGTACTCCTCAGCCGAAGTAATTATGTTGGCTAAGGAGTGGTTGGCTGGTAAGCATAGCTAGTTTGAGCAGCAAAAACTGAGATAAAAGTTGGAAGTGTTAACATACACATCAACCGAAGTAAGAGATAATGAAAATTTTCATTCATCAGAAAGCAAATACAAAGGAGAGGCCGTAGCCCGGTTACAAGAGTAAAGAAGTAGCAAAAAAAAAAATGTACAAAATCAAGAGAAAAGGTCTTCAATTTCGGCATCAAATGCAGCATCGGCATTAACACGAAGACCGGTTTCAGGCGAGAGCTCGCTCTCGGTCACAAGGGTGGTTTCGGTCGGCACCCGGTTTTACCTGGTAGTTCAATAGTCAGGTCTTCCACCGTGGGCTCCAACCGAACTGAATGATCCGCATTGACAACCAGAGTATCCTCAGAGGTAAAGTCTTCGTCAGAGTCTGAGCCTTCAAGAAATTGCTGCTGAATGGCATCAGCATACTCCACTAGGGAGTTCGGTATGAAGTAGGCTGGAGGGTTGAAAACCTCGGTCTGTGGATCATGACCGAGCTTTTCAACAACTGCCCTCCAGCCGCACTTAAAGAACAGTTCCTTGGTGGCTTCGCACTGCTTGATATAAGCCTCCTCTGCCTTCTTGAAGCCTTGTTTTTCGGCTCTTTTTGCGCTCTCCTTCAGCTGGGTTATCTCGGTATCTTTCTTCTTTTTGAGCTTCACAGCTCGCGCAGATACTTATCCTTTAGCACAATGGCTGCCTTCTGCTTTTCTGCTTCGGCCGAACTAACCAGTCCGGCCAGTCGGCCATTCTCAGCTCGTAGCTCGGCCATTTGCTTTCTGGCCTCCTCTAGCTCGGCCGTCTTCGCTTCGGCTTCTGCCACGGCTTGGCTTGTTGTTTTCCTAAGCTCTAACACTTTTCGGTGATTGATGTTGTTTTTCTGAATGGCCTGACAAAACATAGACTTCTCTTGAGCTGAAGTGAAAGTTTGAAAAATTAGACGGAAAAACGGACAGAGCTACTTACCAGGATCATGGATTTTGTTGAAGACCGGATGGCCTTCAGCTCGGTGTTTAGTTACTTTTAGTGGTGCTCCATATCTTGGGGGAGGCACACACTCTTGGCCAGGTTGAAGGCCAACTGGTGATCCTTCTCAGCAACAACCGAGTCAGAATCTTGGATATCTCGGTTGTTGAAGGTAAGTTTTGGTGCCCAGCTAGTGGTAGTTCGATCAGATGGCTCCGGTTGGGGGCTCGGTGGCGGACTCGGTGGAAGGGCAGTCTCGTCTTCATCAACCAGGCGTTGTTTAGTTTCGGTAGTACGGGCGCGCTTGGTTCGGCGGGATGAGGACGGTTGTTGCGTAGGAAGGGCCACCACCGCTTCTTGGGTTTGACTTGATGGTGGTACTTCGGCCCTATTGGTCTCAATCAAGAGGACCCTGACTCTGTTTCTTTTAGCCATTTCTTCTTCGGCAGTTAGTGGAATTAGTCTGATTTGTGGTAAGGTTGGGTCCGGCTCTGGTGCGTCTTCAAGAAGAAAATCGGTCACTCTGGCTTTTCGGTGACCACTGTATCTGTAGGTCGGCTCGAACTTTAGCAATTTGGCCCAACTTCGTTCTGGATACCATAGTGCGGCGCGCAAAGTAGCTAGGTTTGGGTAGCTATATAAAGAATGAATGTGGGCAGAATCTGCGAAAGAAGACAACTGTTAGTTCGGCTGAAAGATTGAAAAACCGAAATACAAAAAAGCAAACAAGAAAACCGAAGTAAGTATACCGGGTTCTCCTTTTTTCCAGTTTATACGTCGGCCAGGAATCTGGGCTTGATGATCCTCAAAGTTCCCAGACACCCAGAAAAAGTTGTCGTCGTTTAAGTCTTTATTCGGTATATATTTTATTATCTTCTCTCGGTGATGACGTATTCTTAAATAGTAGACCCACCCATCTTCTTTTGAACCAATGGAGTACTGGTGGAAGATTTCGGCCAGGCCAAGGTTTAGCCCGGCTTGGCGGTTCAATTCGGCTATTCCCATTATGATGCGGTAGGAATTGGTGGATAGTTGGGTTGGGCATAATCTGGTTTGCCTAAGAAACTCGCAAATTAAAGGTTAGACTGGAAATCGTAGTTCGGTCTCGATTATGGACAAAAGGGTGAAAGGAACAAAGCCTTCATTGCCCCAAGGAATGACGTCTTTTTCGGCTAAAATCAGGTGGACGTCATCGGGTATATTGTAGTCTTTTCTGAATTCGGCCAGGCCGCCCGGAGTATTTACTAGATACCTATACTTACCCATTTATTGTATAATTTACGAATAAATTAGATCGGTGCAAAAATTGTGCTCAGTAGCTCGGTTGAACGCACAGAGGAATGCCTGGCAACCTAAGTCTGCAAGGTAGAAAACAGAGGGGTTAAGCACAGATCGTTGGACCGTGCTACACAATAAAAGTAAAAAATAGGTGCCCCACGTCGGCTTTGTGGATACTACAAGTTCTATTTCAGTTTCGGCAAGGTGATTGGTAGCTCGGTTTGAGCAGGGTTTTTATTAGCCAGACCTTGGCAAGCGTCTCGGCATACTGTCTTTGGAAACAGTTTTGTTAGACCGGTTCAACGTCTAGGGGCAGCTTTCTGAGTTCGGTATAAAAAACTAAGAGAGCTGGTTTAGCCCCAAAGGCCTAAATCGATTGGTGTTCAGGTATCTCAGTATACTAAGTACAAACCTAGTAAGGTTGGTTATCTCGGTTTGAGCTATGAGTTTTGTTACTTCGGCTCGGTTTGAGCAGGGTTTTTATTAGCCAGACCTTGGCAAGCGTCTCGGCATACTGTCTTTGGAAACAGTTTTGTTAGACCGGTTCAACGTCTAGGGGCAGCTTTCTGAGTTCGGTATAAAAAACTAAGAGAGCTGGTTTAGCCCCAAAGGCCTAAATCGGTTGGTGTTCAGGTATCTCAGTATACTAAGTACAAACCTAGTAAGGTTGGTTATCTCGGTTTGAGCTATGAATTTTGTTACTTCGGTTGAGCCTCTAGGGACAGCTTTCTGAGTTTGGTTTAGAAACTAAGAAAGCTGGCTTAGCCCCAAAGGCTTAGCTCGGTTGAAGACCGAGGTTCTTGGTTTATTGAGTTCAAACTTCGTTCGAAGAGCTTATCTCGGTTAAAGTGAATCAGGAGTTGGTAACTTGTTGAAACTACTGTTGTTTCTACGAGTTCTAGTTCGGTTATTGTCTGAATTGATCTACATATATAGCATAAACAGTATCTTAGTTCGGTTGCATCATGATTTTGGATCAAAGACTAGTCTTCTACAGGATATTGCATACACGCATGAGTTCTGTAAAGTTTTTCCAGTAAAGTACAGGGCAAAGCAAATGGAAAGAATATGTTTTGCAAAAACACACGAAACAAACTACATGGAAGTAAATAAAAGCAAAGAAAGATAGATGGATTCCAGTTGCTTACCAAACGAAGACGAAGAAACACTAAAGATGGAAAAATGGCAGCAAAGTCACAGTCTCTTCAAGTGCAACGGAAGAACAGCAAGAACACAGGGTGGAGAGAGAAGAGAGGTAATAGTAGAGTGGTTAATCCAAAATATAGAAGGTGTTTTGTGTAAAAGAAGGAACGAAAGAGAAAAAGCGGGAACTGTTCAAATTTTTCGTAGTACGAGGGCGGCGTGACAGCTGCCCCCAGCCTATCAGAGCCTGCCACGTGTCATTGGAAAGGGAAGCGTTACAGTCGCTGTGATTGAAGAGACGTTTTGACCGGACAAGTAGAGCCTAGAGTGAAATAAGCTCGACCGGAAGGCTAAAGAGTTTTTAGCTCAGCTGGAGAGGCTAAAGGGTTTTTTTTTAGCTCGGCTGGAAAGGCTTGAAAACTTCAGCTCGGCTGGTAGACAGGTAATCCCAATCATGCTGTGCAGATGGAATTAAGAGGCAATTGAGAGGGTAATTTTGGTGAAAATAGGGCCGAGCTATGAGATTGACTTTATGGCCCAAAGCACGAAGGACTGGGTAAAAAGGCCGAAAAGTTACTCCGGCCCAAGAGAGATAAAGTTGCTCCGGCCCAAGAATTGTAAAGTTACTCCGGTCCGGAAGCAACTTGGAGTTAGGAAAACAACCATTGTTAGTTCGGTCATGCCGTATTGTGGTTAGAACGGTCAAAACCTTGCTACTCGGTAGCTCGGTCTAAACATACCATGGTTTGTACATGAAAGAACCGAGATAGGGAGTAGAAAAGAAAGAACCGAACTAAGGATAGTTCGGCCTACTCTGCGGCTCAGCATAGCCAGTGTTACTTCGGTCATGTGGTAGTTCGGTCATGGTAAAAACCATCTCACTTGGTTTAAGCAGTGAGGGGGGTGTTGAAGGATAAGCATTATCTTTCAAGAGTATGAATCCTAGGAGGACTCTGCATGGAGAAGTAGAAGTCCTAGTAGGATTGTGCCACACGAAACTTATAAAAGCTCACAAACATTACCTTGGAGGAGGTAATACACAACTTTGCTTTCTGAATTCACAGAGTTTTGTCTATTTGTCTAGTTTGCTGACTTAGGCATCAGAGAGGTTTCCGGCACACACACGCTGGCTAGCTCACGTTTGTGTTTTCAGGAGATAAGGCGACGTCGTACGGAAGATGACATGTTTCTAATTTTTCAAGAGCATCACTTTCTTTGTCTCTTGGTTTGGCCCCCTTTAGCAGGTCTACCAATTCCTAGTTGGTTAAATTTAGTTCCTTCCAAAGCAACTTTTGCTCTCCATTTGATTGATTTCCAAGTTTCTACCATGATCGTTATTTGGATTTGCTTTATGTTGTTTGTCGTGGCCTACTATCAAATTGCAATAAAATTAAAAAAAAAAATAAATTTATATTATTTAATTTAAAATTATAAAATAAGAACTAATAGTATAATGTCCTAATTTAAAAATAAATTGACTTTTTATTTTTTTATTTTTTATTTTTTTTGCATCGATAAAAGTTGGTAAAAGTTGATTGGGCCATGCCAATCTGTATTGGCTTTCTATCCTTAAAAAATTGGAGCGTGGGAAGTTACTTTTTTATCACATGCATGCTCATGCATGGTTCTCTGGGTCCAATCAAGGAGGAATGATAAAGTGTTCCTTGACTTGCCTCTATTCTAACACCACCACCACATGGGTTGTCCTATTATTTTTATTGTTCTTTTGGTCAAGGATGTCCCATATATATATATATATATATATATTATAGATAGAATAGAATAGTACTTTGTCATAATAAATGCCGGTGTTGTGGCACTAAATAGTAATACACAACCTAAGCGTGTGGCATTGTGGTAAGGTTTTGGAATTTAAACTCCAATGTCACAAGTTCAATTCTTCTCTTGGATTAATTTCTTGGACGAAACACGGTTAGTTAGGAAATTGGACTTTAAGAATGCCTAATCAGCTACTTGGTGTGGGTTTAATGCTCTTTCGCTGTGCGAGTCCTGACTTAATCGAAGCTTGCCTTGGGAGGTCGGGACAAGCTTTCAGGTTATAGTTTCTTACTCGGAACGGACAACAGGACACCCTGGTGATCTCCTCATAGGGCGCTCTGCCTTGGACCTGCGAGAGGGTGGAAGGATTTTCCTGTAACAAAAAAAAAAAAAAAAAAAAAAAAAAAAAAAAAGAGAATAATAATACACACAGGTTTGGCAAAATGTTTTAGTGCAAGTAGTTTGCAAGGGCAGTTACACTTTTCGTTGAGTATGAAATTCATGAAATTCATAATTTGATTCAATTTAGTCTAATTTAATAGATTTGAATTAATTTTTTGAATTCGTAATTCGGTTCCTGATTAAAAAATTAAAAATCTGTAGTTCACAAATTGGTTCTAGATTGAACCCCACAGTTCCGGATTAAAACCGATCCGGACCATATACAAATAGCTTATATTTATATTATACCTCCTCCCTCATCTTCTTTTATTCCATATAAAACCTAAACCCACATAGTATCTCTTTTATTGCTTTTATTTGTTAGTTTTTAGTTTTAATTTGTCATGGTCTAAATACTTATGGTGGAACTAAATTTCTTATGGTTGTTTAAATTCTATAGCAATATATTACTATTATGGAAAGATATGTTGCTATTGTGGAACTAATATGATACTATGTTTATATTTTTATGAAATTAAAATGTTCTATATTTTTTTTCTTATTTAATTATGTGAATCTGTGGTCTTAAATGGATCCAATCCGTGTTTAAATAGATTGGTTCGGATTGGTCCCACGATTTAAATGGATTGGATTGGTTCTAATTTTTCAAGAACCGTAAATAATAGATTGGTTCTGATTTTACCTCAATCCGAACCAATCCAGACCATGCTTACCTCTATCTACAGTGGACTAGTTAAATAGTTTGTGGACTAGTTAAATAGTGTGTTAGTGTCAGTGGCCAAAATTTTAGCCAGTCACATTAACTTTTGGGTTCACAATGGAAGTGTTAAGTAGTGTGTTAGTGGGTTTTGTTAGTGTCAGTTGTTAACTTCTTTATTAACTGTGGCTAGCAATATAGTCAGTCATTGTGGGACCCACTTAATATAATAATATTTTTCAAACAACAACCCAGAATCAATATTACTGTTGCAACTAGGCATCTGATGATTCAAATTTTTTACTATTGTGCACAGTTTGTCTTCTTCAATAAAATGCAAACCAGTACCTATTCTTGACCATTTCCTATTCTCAACCCTTCCATTAAAAAAATTTCAATTTTATATCAGCCAAAACTTTCGAAAAATGGATCTTCCTCCATTTTTCAATAATCAGTTCAATTAGCAACAAAACTCTCAACCACCATTACAATTTGATTCTCAAGCATTTTCTCAATTCTTTTCAAATCCACAGTATTGTTAGACTCCATTTACTGAATTTATTCCAGAGCAATCTCAATTACAATCTCATGAACCTCCTCCAGTAAGTGACATATATCCATCCACAGCATAAAAAAAGAAAAAGAGAAAGGATGACATGCAACAAAAAAAAAGAAATCAAAATTGGACAAAAGAGGAAAATGAAGCACCTTGTAAAGCATGGTCGTTGTAACGATTACATCACGTATAATGATTAGCAATTAATTAATTAAGGATATTTGAAATTTAATTGCCAATTATTCCAATTTAATCTGGGTTTTACGAAAATTATGGAGATTGATTCATATATGGTTCTATTAAGAATTTATTTTGGAATTAGAAATTGAAAGCCTAAATGGCTCAAGAAAATACAACTGATAAATTGAATTATTTAAATTTCGAGTATCGGGCCATATGGGAGTTTAATTAAATATTCGATTCAGATCTATAAAACTAAGATTTGGTTAATTGGGTCTGAATTGGAGTTAATTAAGTTATACGAATTAGGAATTAAGATTATTATGAATTAAATTTAATTATGAGGTGTTCAATTGAATATGTAATTTATTGACGAAGATTTTGAAGTTTAAGCTGAAATTGAAGGCCTTAATGATTTGGGAAATCAAAATTGATGATGACAATAAGTTTAATTTAATATTTAGAGCCTTCGAGAGTTTGATTAAAATTTGATTTAGAACGGTAAAAGATTAAATATAATTAATTGGGCCATAATAAAAGTCAAATTAGACTAATTAAATCATTTAAGAATTGTAATTAGTTATGATTAATTAAGTTATGTGCTAATTATGATTAATCAAGACTAAGTGATATTTAATTAAACAAATGTGTAATTAGTGTGCTTAACTAATTCTAATATATCACCACATAGATTATTTCAAGGTGGACAAGTGTCCCACCATTTTTTAATAATAATAATAATAATAATAATAAGAGAATGGAATAAAGAAAGGGGTGTAGTGTATTGAAACAATTCATCATTTTGGTTTGGCTGGAGGAAAACCGTGGGAGAGAGAGAGAGTGTGAGTGTGTGAGAGGTCAAGCAAGAAATTGAAGGTTTTAGGTAAGAAATTAAAGTTCAAGTTTTGTTGATAAATCATTTAAAAGCTGAAATTGAGAGATAATTAGGTTCAATTATATATAGTTAAAAAGAAATTGGTAAGACGATGATGAAAAATTGAGTTTAGTGTAAGATTATGAAAATAAATTTAGTGAGTAATTAATTGAGTATGATTCTTGTTATTCTTCATGAAGTTGAAACTCATCCTTACATGCATGTTGGAATTTCAATATTTTAGACTTAAATTCATGTGTGAAAGACTTATAAGTTTAAATTTGAAATAAATATGAAGAAAATTAAGCTAGACTCATGTTTATGGAAAATTAGACATTGATTTGATTTTGATCTCTAACCCATCCATGTAATATAATGCAAGAGTTTTATTCAAAATTTAAATATGTTATGGAACATCTATGATTATGAATTAAGTTTTGGGTGTGATATGAAGAAAATTAATTAAATCTAAATTTGGCTAAATCAAGAATTAAATTATGATTTGATTTTGAATATAGAAAAATTAGTTAGTTTTAATCTTAATTTCATACATGCAAATACTTTCCTAAGAGTCATATAACTTCAATTTCATGTAAATTAAAAGGAATTAGTAAAAGGGTGAAGAAATTAAATTAGATTCAAAATTATAGAAGTCAATTTGGAAATAACCATTTTGGGTTTGAATTTATTTGTCTTATATGAAATTGAGTTTCAATTGCACATGCATCATGAATTTGCAAGAGTTTTGGAAGTTTAATTCATATTTTAAAATTTGTGGGTTTGAAATGGAGAAAATGAGTTAAAACTAAATTTGGACAATTGGAGCATGATTTTGAATGAATGATTTCTAATTGAGGGTGTTTACTAAATTATAAAATGGTTCTCCATATTTTTGTATCAAAAATACAAGTTTTGAGGCTTTGAATGTCAAATCTGAACTTCAATTACAATTTTAGAAATTCCAGAATTCACACTATCCGCTCGAGCGAGAAAGGTCTCGCTCGAGCATAAAAATCAAGCTCCCAGAAGTTTTTCAAAATTTTACAGTCCGCTCGAGCGACCAAAGTGGCGCTCGAGCGAAGACCCTATTTTCAGCATATTTTGGAGAAATGCATTTAGTTCACATTTTTATTCTCATCTCTTTCCAAAGCATTCTAGACATGATTTATGGCTCAATAAAGATTAATAAGCTAACAATCAACATTAATTAGTTGATTAAAAGAATAATTCATTAACTTAGTAGTACTTTATTAAGAAGCCAAGTAAGAACTGGTTTATTTAGAAAAGAATGATTTAGTAATGAAAGGATATGTGAAAAAAGAATCCGATTCATTTGAATAAAGGAAGAATACACGTAGTAGAATCTCGGACTACTTAGACAGAAAAAGACAAGAAAAGTCAAGCTTGATCAAGGAATTGATATTATGTTTCGATGTGTATATGTTATGGGTTTGTATAGGTCACACGCTATCGTTCGCCTGATCTATCTGAATTGTCTGCATTATTTGATCTGCTAGTGGAGCCATCTGTGAGTAACAATGTTGTGAAGCTATGTTCAATTACAATTATTTTCTGAATGATTAACTGTACTACTTTCTGAAATGGTATTGTTTACTGAATGAATGTTTGTCCTATTTTACGAACTGTACTCGTGGCGTCCATAACAATTGATTGTTACTGTTACTGCTACTGCTACAAAGATCTCTGTCAGTTCCAATGTTTGGAACTACTACTATTTACTGTTTTGATGGCCATCAACTGACTGTTCGGTCTATTAAGACCTACTGTATTGTTCTGCTATTGGATGTACCACGTATGACTGCTATAATTTCTAAATGACTGATATGATTTCTAAATGACTGATATGACATGAAATATGAGACACTGATTGAATAATTGATTTACAGATGCAATTGACTGTTTTAATTACTAAAAGGACATTCATTTTTAACCCTTTTACACATTCGTTATTCACTGGGCTTTAGCTCACAGTTTATTGTATATATGTAGGTGGTCAGCCACCGGAGCAAAGTTAGCAACGTCGGCCTAATTTTGTTTTGTCAAGCCAACCTACTGTGCCTCACCATGAGGTTCCAAACCGTTATTGTCAAGGCTTTGTTTTGGGTGGTCTAAATCCACCTTTTTTGAATGAATGCCATATGGAGTCAAGTGAATATTTCATAAGCTATTTTGGCTTTGGGATCTAATTCCCCAACATGCCTTTTATTTTGTACTTAGACGTGTTTTGGACTTCAGTTTTTATATATATAGTGAATATGAACTTAGACTTATGTCTGTATTGGTATATATATATATATAAGTTGTTTGTGCATTTAAGCCCTCACAGCTCTTTGGACATTATGTTTTAATATTTACAGGCTTTTGCCGGCCCCTCCTACTGTATAATTGCTATTACTGTTAAGCAGGCCTTTGGTGATCACGGATTACTGGCCGGTTACGATGCTGAACCCTTAGGGGCAAGTTTGGGTCGCGACAGTTGCGTGTCTCAAAAGATGCAGCTATGGGTATAGATCAACTGAGAGCGAGGTTATGGGATCAAATTTGGGATGAGTTCAATTAACTCTTAGGTTATCAGAGCGATCGAATCAGCTCAGGTCTGATGCATCGATGGTCCACCAATCAATCTCACCTTAACAAATATTCTGGATTTGTTCGCACAATAGAGAGGACTCCGACTAGTGGCTATAACCTTGAAGATTTGGTAAGTTATAGTTTACAAATTTTTCTACTCAAATGATTTAATTGAAAGACTATTAATTTTTGTTTGTAATTTTTATAGGTAAGAATCATTTTTGTTTTAGCTCCACTCTGTATGCTCAACGACCGCGGACGACAACCTTTACGACCAGGCCTCATGGGACATTCGGGAGGACATTTGAGGGGGACAATCATCAAGAATAAAGGTGGGTGTAAATAGATGGATGTAAATAGTTGCCAAATAAAGATAAAACAAAGATGGGTCTTCTTGATTGCTCTTAAATATTCATTCATATATGAAGTTCTTTGTTTTTCTAGATAAACAAAGCACCTGTACTTCATCTTTCTCCAGATTCTGAAACATAATGGGTTGTGGCTTTGAGTCTGGTTGTCAATTATTAGAGGAACAGACGAGACACTGTTGTGGTTAAGATTAATTCAACAACGTAATATATATATATATATATATATAAAGAAGTTAACATTGATGAAAGCAATTTATCCCACAATCTAATGTATTACAAGTAGTTAAGATTAAAAGGTAGTGTGATTAAACTAACAACCTCTTGTATCACACTTTTTGTCATTACAAATTTAAATCTTCATCACCAAATTGATTCCACAAATGTTCCATTAGATCAATTCTAAGCATTGCATTTGTTTGTAGAGACCTTGATTTTTTCGTAAGTAATTATTTAGTACTATTACTTTATTTTATTTTTGTCTTTATTAATTACGTGGTTACATGAGAATTTAATGTGTTATTTAATTAATTTAATGTGTTATTTAATTAATTTATTAATCCATATATTTATATTTGTTATATAAAAAAAAGAGGTGTTATATATATACATATATTTAATCTTTATATTTATATTTATATATATTGCAATTATGTTGTTTTATATAATATAATAATATATAATAGTTAAATTAGATTAGATTAGGGATTAGGTTTAGAAGTTAGAAGAAAAGAAAGAGAGGTGCGGCAGCAAAGAGAAAGCCACGAGAGAGAGAGAAAGATTCATCCAAAACCATAGGTAGCGCATGCAGAGAAAAGAGAGACGATGTCACGACCCGCTCTCCCTACCCAAAGATTAAGTATCGTGATGGCCAGTAACTGAAGTAACCTCCGGCTAATTCTTGAACAAATAAATAAATGTGAGCTGAAATAATATTTAAGTGAGAGTACCAAAATAATAATCAGAGCTTTTATTTTTAATACAAAATTTATTGACCAAAAAGGCCGATATTTACATATAAAAATATCATAAAAGTGCTATATGTGTCTATTCCGCAACCTCACATCTAAGACTTTTCAAAAACTATTTCTGAATTGCATTGTTTCCTGAAAATTGGTAAATAGCTATAAGCACATAGCAGAGTGATAAATATTATACCAAGAGTATAAGGGACACGAAACAACCATGGATAGTTATATAACTAAAATATTTAAGATTACTTGGTCTGAACAAATGATCATTTAAATAGCAAAACTGAGATTATATAAATAAATAACCATAACCACGGTACTGAACAGAACAGAGGTCACAGAAGTAACAATCAGAACAGAGATACGAATTCAAGAGGTGGCTCGTACGGATTATAGAGGTGGCTTCCACAATAGTGTAGCACTGATCTCCGCACAGTACTTTGCTCCGCACAAAAACAGAGGTCAATGGATCCATGACAATAGAGGGCCACGAAGTGACCAAACAGAAACCGATGGTTATTTAAGTCTCGCAAGGCGTAGGACTCCCGTGGTGGTACTTACAAAACATAATTGTTTATAAGGTTATAGTCAAATATTCTTTAAAATATAAACAAACATATCCATGGGTTTTATTTTAAACAAATAGAGTTCAGAAAATAACGCACGTAATTGAAATATTAATATAATTTATAAAATATAAAATTGTACAAAATAAATTATAGTAAGTCAAAACATACGTAAAATATATTATGGTGACTCAACATCTAATATAACTCACCTTAACTTTAATATCATACTCTTTCTTTCCATTACCAAAGACCCTCTCGACTTCCAGTATTTTTTCTTTCCTTTTCTTCGTTTCTTTCCCTTCTCCTTCCTTTCTTTTTCCTTCATTCCTTCCTTCATTTCTTTATTTCTTTCTTTCCCTTTCATTTCCTTTTCTTTCACCCCAGCAAATTCTCTCTTTTATAGAGAGAGAGCAGTGGCCACCAAGCCACCAAGTTGCTACGTGTCGCATTCACATTAATACGCCATTAATTCAAAGCTTATCTCTAGCCTATTCAATGGATACGCTTAACTTAGTTATTTATTTATACTTTGACCCCTAAATTCTTAATAATTATATTATTTTACAAAATTACACATAATAATACAAAATAAGTCGTATATTTTCCTAACTGTGATTAAATAACATTAGTATAAATTTTATAGAATAATTAAAAACTTGGGTTGTTACAGGCGGCTTGGAGAAAAAGTTGTGAGGAATAGGAGAACCAAAAAAAAAAAGGAAAAAGGAAGAAAAAAAGATTAGGGTTTTGTTTTGGTGGTTCGATTAGTTCTTCAAATAGTTCTTTGATCTTCAAAAAAATATTGTGAGTACAAAACTCACTTTCTTTGATTTATATTTAATTCGTTGTTTTTATTTATTTATTTGATATTGAATTGATTTCATATTTGCATGTAAATATTTGATCGATTTTAATTATTTTGATTAGTTGTGTATGTAAGATTTAGAGTTTTTAGATGATTGATTGATTTTAATTATTTTGTTTAGCTGTGTATGTAAGGGTTAGGGTTTTTAGATGATTGATTGATTTTAATTGTTTTGTTTAGTTGTGTATGTAAAGGTTTAGGATTTTTAGATGATTGATTGATTTTAATTATTTTGATTAGTTGTCTATGTCAGGTTTAGGGTTTTTATATGGATTTATTTTATGGTTGTAATCACACTCATAGTTATATGAAATTAAAATTAATTAAGAACCCATAGATAAATTCCTTATACTCCACCATGACTCCATGGATTATTGTTTTATTTGAGTGATGGTGAGAAAGAGTAAAGAGTGTATAAAAAAAATTGAGGATTATGAGATTTATTTGAATGCCTTAGGTTTGGCATTGTTATGTTGTTCTCATGAGTGAGATGTTTTATATATGTATATTGTTGCACCGTTCTCATGAATAGACGAGTGCTTTGATTTACGCGCGTACGTATATGCTAACCATCCGGGAAGTGTGGGTCAAACTCGGGATGATATCCCCGTGCAAGTTTGGCATCGAAGCGGTGTTAGGTATACGGGAGGCACATGGGACATATGTGCAGACCGAAAGTGGAGGACCGAAAGTGGTGGAGTTAAGGTACAAAGAATTTAATTACGAGTTTATTGTTATAGTATGAATTGTGTTGATTTGTACATTTTGAAAAATAGTAAATGACCTCGATAAATTATGAAATTTGAGCAGAGGCATGTATACGTGATTCTAGACAACTTTTGTGTTTTAACTTTTTATTAAAAAGATCGATTAGAATTTATAATCTGATGATCTTGGTTATTATAATTTTGATTCATTTTAGCAATGCAGATTTTAGAGGTTGTTTTAACCCACGAAACTAGCTCAGTTTTATGGTTTCTCGAAAACTGAAGTAAAACATTATTCTTCACACTTTTCATGTTTTGAACTTTTCCGAAAAAAATTATCTTAGGGCAGTTTCTATTCGTTTTCAGTTTCAGATTTGTCGGTTGAATTCCGTCTAAGTTCTTCTATCAAGTTTTTCTCTCAACCTATTTCATTTCTATTAAATTCGCTATCATTGTCTTTTAGGAAATTTGATTCTGTACAACTTTTGTTCTTTGAGTTTTGGTCAATTCAAATTATTTAAGCATGAAACGGTGCATTTTTATACTTTTTCAATAAGTTACTTATGATTAAATTATACTAACTTTATTTTTTTATAGGATGGTGGGTCTTACTAACTTTTTTATGCAAGGCTGGCCCACCATATTTTTATTTCTATTTTGTTTATTTTATAATCAATTTATATTTCGTTGTGTACGGGCAAAAAATTAAATGTCGCTGTATCCCGGGAAACTACTCATTCGTCTCGGTGTGGTTGGAACTACTTGTCTTGTCCCGTAACAAGAATTAAATATATTTTTGGTTGTGTCTGGTGGACAAGTGGGAGTTAAATCTTGTACTCATACCAGTATACCTGCATACTGACCCGTTTTGTCTCTTGGCAACTCGGGTGCGTTTTGTTTGAGCGCAATCAAGCTTCCTTTGCAGGATTAGTTGGAGCTACAGCGGTGACGTGGAATTACTGTAGTTGTTGGACTTGTCATTTGGACTTTTTTTATTTTCTTGAGCTTAGGGTTGATATTAGCTTATGTATTTTTTTTTTATGACTTTAGTATTGAGATAATTTGGCATGGTTTGTAACCGTACATTATTAAAGTTATTTTGACTACGTATTGTTACTTTAATGTTGGAGGTATTGGTTAATTATGAATTATGGTGGATGATTTGGTTGGCGTTTAGTTTTTTTTTTTATTTCACCCCTAGGATTTGGATGATGGAATATTAATTGGGGTTCAGTCCTAATTTAATATTTAATTGTCCAAATTTTGGGGCGTGACAGTTTGGTATCAGAGCTCTAGGTTACCCTAGACTTGTGAGAGTTTAGGTGATCCTCGGATTGTGAAAACATGGGTTAGCTAGTTTAGATTGGTGGTTAAATTTGTTCTAAGTATTCATGAACGAATTCTTCTTGTGTGTTTAACTTGAAGGTGATGGCTGGATGGTATAATTTGAGAAGCGTTGAGCCCAATGGCACAGGGAAAGAAACAACTGCAAACACAGTGGCAGCGGCGACTGCTTCCGAGGCAACCAATACGGTGAAGGTTAATGTGGGGAAGATGATGGCTCAGTTACTTCAGGTTCTTCAAAACAATAATCAAGGCCAGCAAGGAGATCCCTTTGCGAAGAGAAACAAAGACTTTGGTTCTTTGGGAGGTCAAAAATTCTTTGGAGATGGAGGACCCATTGCAGCTGACGCTTGGGTTCAGAAATGTGAGATGGTGTTTGGTCGTATACAGCTCACTGAGGTCCAAAAACAAGAGTTGGCGACGCATTAGCTTGAGGGAGCAGCCTTATTTTGGTGGAACTCCTGGAATGAGGGTCTAGATTTGATGACTTTGACTTGGGCAGATTTCAAGACTCGTTTTGACCGGAAGTTTGTTCCTTTTGCTATTCGGTCTTAACTGAGTGATGAATTTTTTAAGTTGACTCAAGAGGGTAGAACAATGATTGAGTGTGTCACCACGTTTAATGAGTTGTCTCGTTATGCCCCTTACTTGGTCGATACGTAGGAGAAGAAGAATGAGAAGTTTATTAAGGGATTGAATCATTACCTGTCTAAGTCCCTTATTCCCTTTGATGCTGGATGTTGAACCGTTTGACAGAGTTCTTGACTTGGCACTGAAGTATGAGGAAAATGAGAAGTAGTTTAAAGAAGGAAAGGCCAAGGTCGGAGAGACTTCTAGAGTGAGTCACTTCCAGCAGCGGGATGAGAACAGATACCGACCCTATGATCAAAGGCATAGGGTCAGTAGTTTCAGAGGCCACAACAGCAGGGTAGTCAGGGAAATTTCAGGCCTCAGGGCAATTTCCAGCCCCAGGGGCACTATTATCAGAGATAGGGTGGTCCGCGCCCACAGGGTTATCAAGGACAGCGGTAGCAAGTGCCATAGTTGGGTTACCGTCCTCTCCTACCTCAGTTAGAGGGGCCCACCTATCAGACCAGTAGCACCTCAGTCGATTAATAGGAAGTGTTTTGGGTGTCAATAGTTGGAGCATGTAATCAAGGATTGCCCTCAAAGACAGCAGGCGTGACAGAGTTAGGCAGCTCCAGCCAGGGCATTTGCAGTGATGCCAGGAACTGACAAAGTGCAAGGTACTTTTAATCTCTTTCAAGAACCCATTAGAGTACTTTTTGATACTAGTACCTCTCATTCTTTTACATCTAAACAGTTTGTAGAAAGAGAACATATTGTAACTACCTCATTATCTAGACCTATTTGTGTTGAGACCCCTTTAGGAGGGGCAGTTACTCTTTATGAGATATGTAAAGATTTTGAGATTGACTTTGCGGGTAGAGTCTTGTATGCAGACTTAATTGTTTTAGGGTTTAAGGGGTTTACAATTATTTTGGGTATGGATTAGCTGCGAAATTACTTTGTGACTTTGGATTGTGTTGGAAGGACTGTAAATATAGATATTCCCGGTATGCCACAGCTTACCCACACTTCTAGCGATGGAGAAGAGTCGGTGATGACACGTTTTCTGTTCTCAGTAGAAATCCCTAAGCAAGATTTTAGTGAGATAGATGTGGTACGTGAGTTTGAGGATGTATTTCAAGAGATACCTGGACCTCCATCTCAACGGGTAGCAGAATTTTGCATTGGCCTAGTTCCGGGAACTGCACCGATTTCTAAGGCGGCATATAGAATGGCGCCTAAGGAGCTTGTGGAGATGAAAAAGTAACTAGAAGAGATGCTTCAAAAAGGATTCATTCGTTCAAGTAACTCCCCGTGGGGAGCACCTACAATCTTTGTCTCCAAGAAAGAAGGCACTCTCCGTATGTGCATAGATTACAAAGAGCTAAACAAGGTGACTATCAAGACCAAGTATCCGCTACCTAGAATTGGTGACTTGTTTGATCAGTTGAAGGGGGCCACCATGTTCTTTTAGTTTGATCTCAGAACGGGTTACCATCAGATGGGTGTGTCAAAGAAAAGTATACCGCTTATTGCTTTTCGGACCCGGTATGGGTTGTACGAATTTCCTGTAATGCCTTTTGGTTTGACAAATGCTCCTGTCTATTTCATGGACTTGATGAACAGAATTTTTCAAGCGTATCTAGATAAGTTTGTGATTATCTTCATAGATGATATTCTGGTGTATTCTAAGAATGAAGAAGAACATAGAGAACACTTGAAAGTCGTGTTATAAACTTTGAGAGAACAGGAGTTATACGCTAAGTTCAGTAAGTGTCACTTTTGGGAGAAAGAAGTTCGATTTTTAGGGCATGTTGTGTCTAATCAGGGGATAGCAGTAGATCCTGAAAAAGTTATTGTGGTCAAAGAATGGAAGCAGCCCACGAACCCTACAGAGGTGAGAAGTTTTTTAGGACTAGCTGGTTATTACAGGAGATTTGTAGAGAAGTTTTCCACTATTGCAGTGCCCATGACGCAGTTGACCCGCAAGAATGTGAAGTTCTTATGGACAGATGATTATGAGAAAGCTTTCCAGGAGTTAAAGTAGCGGTTAACTACAGCTCTGGTGTTAACTATACCAGTACAAGGGGAAAAGTTAGTAGTGTTTACTGATGCAAGTGGAACTGGGTTAGGTTGTGTGTTGATGCAGCATCAGAAGGTTGTATCTTATGCTTCTCGAAAATTAAAACCTCATGAAAGACGATACCCTACTCATGACTTAGAGTTGACAGCAGTTGTTTTTGCATTGAAAGTGTGGTGACACTACTTCTTTGGGGAACACTTTGAGTTGTACACAGATCACAAGAGCCTCAAATATCTCTTTTCTCAAAAAGAGTTGAACATGAGGCAACAGAGGTGGGTTGAATTCATCAGTAGTTATGATTTCGAGATCCTTTACCACCCGGCGAAAGGAAATGTGGTAGCTGATGCACCTAGTCGACAACATGGGGTTATAGCATCTTTGATGATTCAGGAATGGAAGTCCTTGGAGTTAATTTCGATGCATGATGTTTAACCAATAAAGAGTGCTGAGAGGGCTTACATTGGTAGTTTGACTATGCAGTCGACGTTACTGGGTAAAGTTCGTCAGATGCAGAATTTATATAGGTTTCTCATTAGCAAGCTCGATGACCTTGTAGCGGATTTGATCGATGATTTTCCTATTGATTAGTCTGTGGACTCACATGGGGGATTGCGATTCAAGGGCAGGTTGTGTGTATCTAATAGTGTTGAATTGAGGAAAAAGATTATGGATGATGCCCATAGATCCCGATATACTATTTATCCTGGTGGGACTAAGATGTATCATGACCTGAAGAGGACGTTTTGGTGGGAAGGTATGAAGAAAGACGTAGGAGAGTATGTTTCTTGATGTTTTGTATGCCAACAGGTTAAGGCAAAACACTAACGACCGTTTGGACTTTTGCAGCCTCTTGAGATTCTTACTTGGAAATGGGAGTACATTTCTATGGACTTCGTGGATGGATTGCTACGGTCTAAGCAAGGTAATGAATCTATTTGGGTGATAATGGATCGACTCACCAAGTTTGCTTATTTTATTCCTATCAGTGTTCACCGAACTACGGATGAACTAGCTAGGCCGTATATTCAAGAGGTGATGTAACTTCATGGTGCACCCGTTTCTATAGTTTCGGATCGTGATCTGTTGTTTGTGGCAGAGTTTTGGGAGAGTTTTCAACATGCTTTGGATGCTAGGTTAGACTTGAGCACGACTTATCATCCTCAGACGGATGGGCAAACTGAGTGGGTAAATCAGATCTTGGAGGATATGTTAAAAGCTTGTGTCCTCGATCTTGGTGATAGTTGGGAAGAACACTTGCCATTGGTAGAGTTTGCTTATAATAATAGCTATCACTCCAGTATTGGGATGACACCTTTTGAGACTTTGTATGGGAGGCCATGTCGATCACCTGCTTGTTGGATAGAGGTAGGAGATGCGCCATTGTTAGAGCCAAAGTTGGTGAGAGAGACCACAGAGAAGGTAAACATTATTCGGGAATGTATTAAGACTACACAAAGCCGTCAGAAGAGTTACGTTGATAGAAAACGTAAGGGGGTTGAGTTGAATGTTGGAGATTTTATGTTTTTGAAGGTTTCGCCGAGGAAGGGTATCATGCGGTTCGGAAAGAAAGGAAAGTTAGCACCTAGATTTGTGGGACCATATGAGATCACTGAGAGGATTGGTAATGTGGCTTACAAATTATCTCTACCACCTGCTTTAGCTATGATTCACAATGTGTTCCATGTATCTTTATTGCGGACGTGTGTGCAAGACTCTTTCCAAGTAGTATCACCAGAAGTGTTGGAGATTAGTGATGATCTAACGTATGTGGTGCGACCGGTTACTATTCTAGACCGGGATGTAAAGCAGTTGCGGCGCAAGAAAGTGAACTCGATTAAAGTGTAATGGAGCGAGGATGAGAATGATATCACTTGGGAATTAGAAGAGAAAGTTCGGCGTATGCACCCAAAACTTTTTGCGTAAGACTCTCTCTTATCGAATCTCAGGACGAGATTCTTTTGAGGTGTGTATATTGTAGAGACCCTGATTTTTTCGCAAGTCATTATTTAGTACTATTACTTTATTTTATTTTTGTCTTTATTAATTATGTGGTTACATGAGAATTTAATGTGGAAATTAATTAATTTAATGCGTTATTTAATTAATTTATTAATCCATATATTTATATTTGTTTTATAAAAAAAAAGAGGTGTTATATATATATTTAATCTTATATTTATATATATTGCAATTATGTTGTTCTATATAATATAATAATATATAATAGTCAAATTAGATTAGAATAGGGATTAGGTTTAGAAGTTAGAAAAAAAGAAAAAGAGGTGCGGCAGCAAAGAGAAAGCCACGAGAGAGAGAGAGAGAGAGAGAGAGAGATTCATCCAAAACCATAGGCAGCAATGCAGAGAAAAGAGAGACACGGCTTGGAGAGAAAGTGGTGAGGAAGAGGAGAACCAAAAAAAAAAAAAGGAAAAAGGAAGAAAAAAAGATTAGGGTTTTGTTTTGGTGGTTCCATTAGTTTTTCAAATAATTCTCTGATCTTCAAAAAAATATTATGAGTACAAAACTCACGTTCCTTGATTTATATTTAATTCGTTGTTTTTATTTATTTGATGTTGAACTGATTTCATATTTGCATATAGATGATTGATCGATTTTAATTATTTTGATTAGTTGTGTATGTAAGGTTTAGAGATTTTAGATGATTGATTGATTTTAATTATTTTGTTTAGTTGTGTATGTAAGGTTTAGGGTTTTTAGATGATTGGTTGATTGTAATTATTTTGTTTAGTTGTGTATGTAAAGGTTTAGGGTTTTTAGATGATTGATTGATTTTAATTATTTTGATTAGTTGTGTATGCCAAGTTTAGGGTTTTTATATGAATTTATTTTATGGTTGTAATCACACTCATGGTTATATGAAATTAAAATTAATTAGGAACCCATAGATAAATTCCTTATACTCCACCATGACTCCCTGGATTATTGTTTTATTTGAGTGATGGTGAGAAAGAATGTATAAAAAAAAGTGAGGATTATAAGATTTATTTAAATGCCTTAGGTTTGGCATTGTTATGTTGTTCTCATGAGTGAGATGCTTTGTATATAGATATTTGTCACGACCCAAACCCGCCCTTGTAGGTTTAGCATCGTAACCGGCTAGTAATCCGTGGATTACCGCAGGCCTCTTAACAGATAAGCACAAAATAAGGGGCTGCGGAAGCAATTATACAAAATAGACAAGGTCCAATGAGCTGTGATAACGTACATGGGACAGAAGATTTCAAAACTTATATATATACATAAGCATGCCTGTCAAAGGACACCAATATTTACAAATATCTACAGAAGTTTACTTCCAAGACCTGACTTTACAAACAGTCACAGAGACTAGCATAAGTACAAAAACAGCCATGCAACTATACTGTGATCGGAACCTCCTCGGGAGGCACAACGGTTGACTGACAAAAACAGAACTGGAGGCCGTCAACTCTGGCCCTGATCACATGCCGGCTCACCTACATACATAATATAAATTGTGAGCGAAGGCCCAGTGAACAATAACAGAGTAAATGGGTTGCAATGAATGAGTCTGTACAGATTCAGAAATCATAATTCAGTTTTGTATGAAATTCATAGTTTGCCCAGATCATATACAGAAATCATGAGTCATGCTTACATTCACGTAATACATCCATTAGCATTAACAGAGCAGATACAAAACAAATACAGACACGTGAGGGTTACGAATAACCAGTTCCATAAAGGAACCTCCGGATCCAGGTAACAGAGAACAGATACGCTGAGCCCCGGTGAGGGAGCCTCCGGTACGGGTAACAGAGTGCAGATAGGTGAAGTTCCATAAAGGAACCTCCGATACCGAGTAACAACCAACAGATATCACATGATGCTAAGGATGTCAGGAATACATAACAGAAATTGGACAATCATTCATTGTACATAATATATCATTTCAGAAAACAGATCTCATTTTGTCACACAAAAAATAGATACAGTTGAACATAACTTTACTAAGTTATTACTCACAGTTGGCCTTGAGACAGACAGACGGAGTAGATTAGTCAAACAGTACGCGGAACGAGACCTACATAGCACATAACAGGCACACACTTAGAACACACAAGCTAATCGTATATAATTTACTTCGTTGGCTCTTAATGTGTTTCTAACCCTTAATCCTCACTATGGAGTCTTAAACATGGCCTAGGAATGCCTAGGATGGAATGAGGATGCAAAAATGCATTGGAAAACATTTTTCAAAACTTGCTGAAAATAGGGGTCTCGCTCGAGCGTGGCTTTCTTCGCTCGAGCGAGCTTACCAAAATAGAGGGGTTGCTCGAGCGTAAACTCCTTCGCTCGAGCGGTCTGTAAAAATGCAAAAGTACTGGTTGTTGAAAATCCCGCTCGATGCTCGCTCGAGCATGAGACACAGCTCTTCGCTCGAGCGTAGGTCTCTTCGCTCGAACGTGCGTCTGTGTGCACCAACAACCTGAGAGCTTGCAATCTACGCTCGAGCCAGCACTCCTTCGCTCGAGCGGAGCTCTGAATAAAAGGTGGTCGCTCGAGCGTGAAATCCTTCGCTCGAGCGAGGAAGCCAAAATCTGGAATTTCCAGATTTGCCTTCAAAGCTCAAACCAAGAATTCAACACACCAAAAATCAACCTTTTGGGCCAATTTTCTAGAAAACATTTGAAAACCAACAATATAATATGTTTTGAAGATCATTTGTAAAATCAAGCCCAAAGGTAAGACAATTGAATTCTTGGTTGTGTCTGGTGGACACGTGGGAGTTAAATCTTGTACTCATACCAGTATACCTGTATACTGACCCGTTTTGTCTCTTGGCAACTCGGGTGCTTTCTGTTTGAGCGTAGTCGAGCTTCCTTTGCAGGATTAGTTGGAGCTACGGCGGTGACCTGGAATTCCTGTAGTTGTTGGACTTGTCGTTTGGACTTCTTTTGTTTCCTTGAGCTTAGGATTGATATTAGTTTATGTATTTATTATTTTTTTTATGACTTTAGTATTGGGATAATTTGGCATGGTTTGTAATCGTACATTATTTAAGTTATTTCGACTACGTATTGTTACTTTAATATTGGAGGTATTGGTTAGTTATGAATTATGGTGGATGATTTGGTTGACGTTTAGTTTTTTTTTTTTTTTTTTCATCCCTAGGATTTGGATGAGGGAATATTAAGAGGGAATATTAATTGGGATTTAGTCCTAATTTAATATTTAATTGTCCAAATTTTGGAGCGTGACATTGTTCATTTATTTCGAATTCTTTTCAGACGAGATGAGATGTGTGCCACCAAAAGTGCTGGGTTTCGAGGATATTCTGGGAGAGGTACAATTTCATCTGTCGGAGGCCTCCAACTTTCAATGCCGGTTCCGCGCTCGTCTTTGACGATCATGTTGTGTAGGATGATGCACGTCTTCATTATCTTAAAAAAGTCTTCATTTTTCCAGTAACGCACAGGTCCTTACGTTACACCCCACCTTGTTTGTAACACACCAAATGCTCTTTCAACATCCTTCTTAGCTGTCTCTTGCTTTTGAGCAAATAACTTCTTCTTTCTTGTTTTTGGGTGCATGATGGTTTGCATTAGAGTTGCTCATTGAGGATATATGCCATCAGATAAATAATAACCTAATGTAGATTCATGCCCATTCACATTGTAATTAATCGGAGGCATTTTAACATGTATGAGATTGTCAAATATCGGGGAATGATCTAAGACATTCACATCATTGTATAACCTAGCATACCAGCGAAAGCATGCCAAATCCACAAGTCTTTTGATGCAACTGCCTCTAATATAAGGGTAGGCTTATTGTAATGGCCCCTATGGGTTTCATGCCTTGCTGTGGGACAATTCTTTCATTCCCAATACATACAATCTAAAGACCCAAGCATACCTGGGAAGCCTTTCGCCTTCCCTTCTTCAAGTAGACGTGCTATGTCATTTTCATTCGGTGAGTGGAGGTATTGTTCCTTATACAAGGCAATAATAGCATCACAAAAGAGTTTCAAGCTATCATTAGCAGTGGTCTCACCAATCTTTATATACTTATCACAATGATCTAATGAAAATCCATAGGCGAGTTTACGAATTGCGGCGGTAATTTTTTTGTATAGGAAAGCATCCCAACCGTCCAACACAATCCTTTTTTTTGTACAAAGTATTTATCATACCCTTTAACATCATTCAAAATGCGAAGAAACAACTCTCGACGCATTTGGAATCGTCTACGAAAATAGTTAGGTGGATACGTACAATTCTCAACAAAATAATCTCTCTATATTTGTCGATCGCTTCCCTCATGATCACGCCTTATATATTGCCTCTCAACTGATTTTGAGATTAGTGTTAGCATTTGCGGCGGAAGAAACAAATTCATTATCTTTCGAACACTTTTATTGTAATGCTGAGATTAGTGTTCTCTTGATCCCCATCGGATGAGCTATCGTCGTCGGTTGAAGAATTGAAATGTGTAAAAGAACTAGACTCCATGGTAATAATAAATTGAGACGATAGGGCCATTGATGTTTTTATAGGGGAAAATGAAAGAGAAGATAAAAGAACAAATACTTTACTTGTTAGATGAAAAAAAATGCACTTGGTTTGAATATATATCACTTGTTCATTTAGTTGGTGACAATACAATATATATCTGTTTGTTGTAAATTATAGCCGTTGCTCAAGTGAAATATAGTTGTTGGCACTGGAGAGAGAGGGAAGAAGAGTTGGCAGAAGGGTGGGTCCCACATCTGTTTATATATATATATATATTCTTAACACACACCTTAATATATCCATTGTACCACCACTCACTCTCTAAAATTAACAAACTCTTAACACATATTTTTGGGCCTCATTTTTATCACTTTTTGTCATATAACACACTTTAGCACACTTTTTTAGCTATTTCATTGTGGATGCTCTAATGATGGTCATGCATATATATCACATATAATTGTAAGTTAAAGTTTAAATTGCTATTTGTTATGAGTCATTGTGATAATTGGGCAATATATTGTCAAATTAAAGTTTTTTTGGTATAAATTATTAAGGCTTCGTTTGATATGAATTTTTTTGGATTAAATTAGTTACAAAAAGATAAAATAGGTTAAAAAGTCAATAAGATAAAATATTATATCTAAACTATAATCATTTTATTTTTTCTCTCACAAAAAAAAAAAAAAAAAAAAAAAAAAAAAAAATCAATCCAAATAAACTTTTTATTCAGAGTTAAATAGTCAAAAAAAACTAACTAAACAAATCATATGTCAAACAACAGTTAAATTAAAATTGATTACATTTTATAATAATATATTGTTATCTCTGAAAATGATATTAATAAACTTGTGATAATTTTAGTTATAATCAAAGTGATTTTTAATTTAATTTTAACAAGATTCTCATCAGGTTTCGTAGTGAGCCGGCATGGGCTGAATAACATTCACCAATCGAATTTGATGATCCTGCGGGTTTCAGACGGGATGGGTCGAACTGATCCACGCTTCCCAAACCGGTGTCCGAGTGACCAAGTCCATAGAGGAATCTGCACAAGAGTTCAACGGGGAATGGGGAGCCCCCCAGCGAACCCTCCGACGAGCAAATTAGAAAGAGAGGTGGGATGTAGAGATAGTTTAGAGTTAGAAAGCTTAACCTTCTTCTTGTCTTCGACGTCTGCTTATATCCTCTGGTAATCATTTCGTTGTCCCTTCCGACTTGTCACCTTGGCCGAAAGTCTATGCTCTAGCTTACCTTGTTCATGGTGAAGGCGTTCTGTCCCGACGGAGAGGGGTTATCGCAATAAATGCTGTAAGAGGCTTCATTAATAGCGATGTACAGTGGTAATAACTTTGCAGATCTTTGTCTACTTATGTGGCTTGCCCTTCTCTTGCCATGTGTCCTGATGTCATTGGTTCTTATTGCTACATGGGGCTTCAGTAATGTTGGGCTTTAGTATTTGAGTTATGTATTGGGCCTTAAATAGTGGGCTATAATCTTTATGGGCTTACCCATGTCAGTAGTCCCCCATTCCCAAGTGCAACTTTAGCCCAACAAAGGGAATAATGAAGAAAATGAGGGTTGTGAGAGACCGGCAGGGTGAAGGCCGAACGAGAGGGGTGACCGACCATAAACCGCGAAGGGTGGTCGAGTGGAGGGACCGACCATGAGGAGGGCCGACCGCGAAGGGTGGCCGAGTGGAGGGACCGACCGTGAGGAAGGCCGACTGCGAAGGTGACCGAGTGGTGGGGCCGACCATGAGGAGGGCTGAGCATGAAGGGTGGCCGAGTGGAGGGACCGACCATGAGGAGGGCCAACCGCGAAGGGTAGGTGGTGTGGCGCGAGGCTCGAGAAGTGGCGGGGCACGTGTTGAAGTGAAGTGGAAAAAACAGGGAAAGGGAAAGGGGCAGTGGATCGTGGTCGTACACGTGGCAAAATCTCTTAGTGGGGAAGGTTAGGCGTTGGGCAAGAAGTGAAACGATAGGTCATTATAGGGTGTTGAAAAAATAGTTTTGGCAGATTTTTGAAAATTTTCAAATTGGCGAAATTTAATTGTGACCTTTGGAATATAGGCAAATCTTAGGCTTTTGGTATTATCTGTTTTACTTATCTCTTTGCAAATAACCAAAATATTCTAAGTGTAAACTCCTTCGTCGCTAGTGATACACCCCTGCAACACTTTGTGAATTTTCTTGTGCCCGCATCCAAAGCTATTCGCAGACACACGAGAGAGATGGCCCAAGAGGAAGCAACGACCACGAGGGTTGATCCATTAGGCGACGACGATGCAGTGGGTTTGCCAGAACAATATCGTACGGAGCGCAGGGAGGGGGAGGGAGCAGGTCAGGCTGTGGGGGCTCGCCCCAAGACAATAATCTCAGCCGCGAGGCCCATTAGTCAGGTGGAGCCAGACCATTGGCACACCAAACCAGATAGGTCCGTACTGACAGCAGAGGAGTTTGAGGGAATAAGGAAAAAGTATCAAATTCCCTCAGAGATAAGGCTAAGACTGCCTACATCCAAGGAAAGGGCGTCGGATGTGCGGCCGGGTAAGTTTAGCTTGTACGAGGAGGCATTGTAAGGAGGTTTGAGGCTACCTCTTCCCCAAGTGGTGGTGGATGTGTTGAACAAGTTAGAGGCGACACCAGGGCAGCTAATGCCGAACGCCTGGAAGATAGTAATGGCCTGCGCGAGTGCCTGGCTTCAGCGATCGGCGGAGCGGCAATGATAGTAGAGGAGTTCTTCTCCTGTTACAAGGCCTCCGGTCGGTAAGAGACTTGGGTCACTCTGCAAGCGGTGGCGGGACGAGGTCTTCCATCGTCGATGAAGGGATGGAGGCCAAGATGGTTTTTTGTAACGGCGAATGGTGGGGCGGGAGTTCGCGTAACGTAGAAAGTACCCACCAAATCGATCGAGCCCAAGTTGGACAAGGCGGCAAAGGACCGAGTGAAGAGGGTGAGGAAATGGAGGGAAAAGAAGGGAGTGAGGTGGGACGAGCTGGTCCTGCCTTCAACGTTATTTGCCCTGAACTTGGGGCCACAACCGTTAGAAGAGGATCTGGCAAGGGAGGAGTTAAAGAGGCAACGAAAAGCGGATGAGAAGGAGGAAAAGAGGTTGCTCGCCCGAGCGAACAAATACAAGGAGACCCAACTAGGGCCTCTTCAGAAGCCGATCGCGAGGGAGCGGATCCGACCGCACCCCAAGCCGTTGCAGAAGAAGGATCTTGGCGGCTTTGAGCCACGACCGCCCCCAGTGGATCCTCTAAAGGAGAGGAATAAAAAGGAGATGGAGGCTTTGAAGAAGAAAAAGAGAGTGAGGGAGAGTGAGGAGGAGCCCGCCTTGAAGAGGAGGAAGGAGGTGATGGCGGGGGCATCAAAAGAGAGGGCGGAGCAGGCATCAAAAGAGATGATGAGTGGGGCGACTGGCCCTGAAAAACAAGTTGAAGATAGGGCGACTGGGCTTGAAGAGAGGGCAGAGCAGCAGCCCAAGGGGGGTCCTATGCCCCAAGGAGAAAAAGAGAGGGCTAGGTTGAAGACCGCCCTCTACCACGTCCTAGTGGTGTCCGGGCGAGTGGAAAGAAAAGGAAGGGAAGCCAGGGGGGCTACAGATCGTCTTTTGGGAGTGGTGGAAGACGCAGCCATGCGCTCGGTGGCTAGTTTCACTGAGGCTAAGCTATTAAAAGGGTTATGCTCTTCCCAGATGGAGGTGACTGCCTTAGCAGGAGCCCTACTAAGAAAGTCTGCGGCTGCCAAAGGCGAAGTGGGGCCACTGAAGGTAAAGTTAGAGGAAGCGAAGGCCCAACTTGAAAGTTTGAGGAGAGAAACTGCCGGATGGAGGAAGACCGTGCGGAGTGTGTGCGCGAGGGGGATGGAAGAGGCCCAGAAGGCCAAGAAGATGGAAGTGTTGGCGATGGTGCAGGGCTATTCAGCCGATTGAGCCAATGCTGAGCTGCTCGCGACCAAGTTAGAGCTGGAGGCAGAACACCGCAAGGTGGTGTCGCTCGAGTTCCAACTGGTTGGCGAGCCAAAGAAACTGAATGATGCCTAAAAAGCCTGTACTGTCGCCAACAATCGGTTTGAAGAGGCCATGACCAGCAATGAAGATCTGCGCGCTCAGTGGGTCAAAGAAAATGAAGAAGCAGACCTAAAGATCGCTGAGTTGGAGCAGGATTTGGCAGACGAGCGCGCCAAGGCAGCGGCAGAGAAGGCGGGGCTGGAGAAAGAGTTGGAAGAAGAAAAGACCAAGTCAGCCTCTGAGAGGGCAGCATACCCCGACTTATGCGTCACAGCAGTAGAGCAGTTCAAGGGGTCTGCTGACTTCCAGATGGCTATCAATGCCGTAATCGCCTGTAACTTGGCAAGAGAGGGGTCTGGGGGGGTTGTCCTGTCGGAAGCAACCGTTGGGAGCAAGAGTGAAGAAGAAGTGATCCAGAGCTTCCAACGGTCAGACTTCTATAAATATGAGATGGCCGAGTTCTGGGACAGCGGCTAGAAGATGTTCAAACGCAAAGCAGAAGAGTTGTTCCCAGACTTGGACTTCAACACTGTTAGAATAGAGGAAGACGACGTGGCCCAGACCCCCTTAGACGAAGGTGTGAACGAAGAAGACCTTGCTACGAGCAAGGAAGATTGACGAAATGTAAATTTTGGCACTTTGCTTATAATTGGAATTTTTCTTGGTGTTTTGAGTGTTGTTGTTGTTGTTTTTTTTTTTTTTTTTTTTGAGAGTGTAATTTTTCCAGTAAACTTATGTATAAGTTTGTGAATAAATAAAATTCTAAGTTGTGTTTGTCACACTGTGGCCTTTATTTTTACAAATTTGAGAAGAATGAGAATAATTATTCAAATAAGGTTTCTGTATAAATCGTAGTGAAAATTGAGAAGTAGGGAAACAGTCTGACTTGTAAGAAAACCACAATACAGAGTGGAGTTTAAAATGTGAGAATGTCAAAAAATTTGAATTTTCAAATCACGACCCAAAGAGAGTCAGTCTGGCTTGTAAGGGTCTCAAAAAGTGAAGTTTTAAATCACGTTGTAAGGGTGTTGACAGATGAAAGGTTGGGTTGGGAAATGAAAGTTAAAAAATGTAAAGAGTGTTAAGAGGCGTAAAAACATGGACCTGGAATTTGACTAAGTATGGTAACTATGCCACAATCATGAAGCTGCAAGAATGGCCTTGGCCGAGCGCTTCATCCGTGCTCAGTTCGGGTTGAGCCATGATTAACTCGGTCGGGCTGTCTCTTTAAGTAACTCAATCTAGCTGAGCTCTTCATGCTCAGTCTGACTGAGGCTTTAAGTGACTCAGTCTGGCTGAGCTGTTCATGCTAAGTCTGGTTGAGGCTTTAAGTGACTCAGTCTTGCTGAGCTTTTCATGCTCAGTCTCTCTAAGGCTTTAAGTGACTCAGTCTGGCTGAGCTCTTCATGCTCAGTCTGGTTGAGGCTTGTCATGCTCAGTCTGGCTAAGGCTTTAAGTGACTCAGTCTGTCTGAGGCTGTTCACGCTCAGTCTGGCTGAGGCTTTAAGAGACTCAGTCTGGCTGAGCTCTTCATGCTCAGTCTGGCTGAGGCTTGTCATGCTCAGTCTGGCTGAGGCTTTAAGTGACTCAGTCTAGCTAAGGCTGCAAGTGACTTATTCTGGCTGAGCTCTTCATGCTCAGTCTGGCTAAGGCTTGTAACTGAGTGCTGTAATCAAAATGTTATTGAGGTACCACACAGATAATTGAGATATAAGATTGTTGTCATGTAAAGTGTAGCCCATTTGACCAGAAATTTACATCATGTGAGAGAAGAAGAAAAACATTCAAGTGTGTAGATTATCAAAAAAGAAAATACAATAACTGATAAATACAAAAATAGGGATTTATTGAAAATAACGCTTCAAGTGTTCGGCGTTCCACGGATGGGGGAGGTCTCGGCCTTCCATGTTCTGAAGTCGGTAAGTGCCCGGACGAGGTCTGGCTTTAACAAAGTAAGGTCCTTCCCACTTGGCTGCCAATTTGCCCTCAGCCAGATTTTTGGTGGCAAGGGTTACTTCGCGCAAAACAAGGTCCCCCATGGCGAATTCCCTTTGTCGGACTTTGCGATTGTAATGTGTTCTCATTTTCTGTTGGCATGAGGCCTGTCTGACAGCAGTGGTTTCTCAGAGCTCTTCGATTAGGTCTAAGTCTGCTCGACGCAGCTCCTCAGTTAGTTTTGGATTCGGATGTAGAACTCTTGGGGTAGGTAGACCGATTTCCACTAGGATGACCGCCTTAGCGCCGTATGTTAAGCGAAAGGAGGTCTCCCCAGTGGGGGTTCGAGCGGTAGTGCAGTAGGCCCAGAGTACATTCGGTAATTCCTCAATTCAAAGTCCTTTAGCAACTTCCAGCTTAGTTTTGATGATCTTAAGAAGAGAACGGTTGGTAACCTCAACTTGGCCATTGGCTTGGGGATGACCTGGGGAAGAGAAACATGGCTGGATTTGAAGTTCTGCACATAATTTCCTAAACTTGGCATTGTCGAATTGTTTGCCATTGTCAGAGACGATGGCTTAAAGGATGCCAAATCTGCATACGATCGACTGCCAGATGAATCTGGTTGTGTTCCGCTCGGTAATTGTGGCAAGGGATTTTGCCTTCACCCATTTAGTGAAGTAATCAATGGCAACAATGGCGAATTTGGTTTGGCCTCGGCCAGTGGGCAATGGGCTAACTAGGTCGATCCCCCATTTGGCGAATGGGTAGGGACTGCAAAGTGTGATCAATTCTGTAGGAGGAGCATGGAGGATGTTGGCAAAATGCTGGCACTTATCACATTTGAGCACGAAGTCTGTCGCATCTTGATTGAGAGTAGGCCAGAAATAACCAGTGCGAAGTATTTTGTGGGCTAGGGCCCGGGCGCCCGAATGATTACCACAGATACCCTTATGGACTTCCCTCATCACGTAGGTTGCTTGAGCAGGATTGAGGCATCGCAGGTATGGGCGTGAAAAATCGCGTTTGTACAAGAGGCCGCTGACAAGAATGTAGTTGGACGACCGGACCCTGACTTTGGCGGCCTACTGTTTGTCGGCTGGCAGTTCCCCCGTTGTCAGAAATAGAAAGATGTCAGCTGCCCATGGAATAGGTTCATTTTGGAGGAAGTAGACTTGCTGCTGAGCTGGGGAAATGGCAGGGTGGTCCAGGTACTCGAGGCGGACACTATGGCTGAGGTCTGACTGGTCTGCCGAAGCTAACTGAGCCATTTCATCTGCTTTGGAGTTTTTCGTCCGAGGGATGTGTTTAATGTGGAAATTATTGAAGAGGTGAGCAAGAGGGAGTGCGATATCCCTATAAGCCCGCATTGTATCTTCCTTGGCATCGAATTCCCCCGTAATTTGTCTGACAATGAGCTGGGAATCGCTGAACACTTGAATGTGGCTGACACCAATGTCTCTGGCGAGGCGAAAACCTGTGATCAATGCTTTATATTCAGCCTCATTATTGCTTGCATTGAACAAGAAGCGGAGAGCACATTTGAAATAACCACCCTCAGGGGCGGTGAGGATGAGACTAGCCCCACTGCCTTCTTTGCGAGATGATCTGTCGACGTTGAGGGTCCAAAAATGGGGGTCTTCTGGCTTGGTAGGGAGTGACGGGGGCAGAGGAGCTGTCGTTAGAGTGGGATTAGTGAATTCCAGGATGAAATCGGTAACAGTCTGCCCTTTAATAGCCATTCGAGGCCGGTAGGAGATGTCAAATTGGCTGAGCTCGACTGACCATTGCATAAGTCTTTCGGAAAGCTCTGGTTGTTACATTATCTTCTTCAATGGTTGGTTAGTGAGGACCACTATGGAATGGGCTTGAAAGTAAGGACGGAGTTGTCTGGAAGCGGTGACCAAAGCTAAGGACATTTTTTCTAACAATGGGTAATTTTGTTCCGCGCCTCTGAGAGCCCGACTGATATAGTAGACCGGTCGTTGGACAGAGCTGTCTTCCCTGATGAGTATTGCACTGACTGCGGTGTTTGATACGACTAAATAGAGGAAGAGGGGTTCGCCCGTGATTGCCTGAGAAAGTAGGAGGGGTTGGCCATGCACTGTTTCAATTGCTAAAAGGCCTCTTCGGACTCTGTCGTCCACTCAAAAGTTTGCCAAAAAATTTTGAAGAAGGGGAGGCACTTGTCCATTGCGCGGAAAATGAAGCGGTTGAGGGCGGCAACTCGGCCAGTAAGCCTTTGAACCTCCTTAACCGTTCTGGGTGACTGCATTTCAATTAAGGCCTTGATCTTTTCGGGGTTAGCTTCGATACCCCGCTGACTGACCATGAAACCCAAGAACTTTCCAGATCCTACGCTGAAGGCACATTTTTCCGGATTGAGCTTCATTTGATGGTTTCGTAGGGTGGTGAAGGTCTCTTGCAAGTCGGCCAGATGATCAGTGGAAAGCTTGCTCTTAACTAGCATGTCGTCGACATATACTTCCATGTTCCAGCCTATCTAGTGATGAAAGACGGCATTGACCAACCGTTGGTAAGTGGCTCAAATATTTTTCAACCCAAATGGCATCACACGGTAATGGTAGGTTCCCCGGTCAGTGATAAAGGAGGTGTGTTCCTGGTCAGACGGGTGCATCAAAATTTGGTTGTATCCAGAGAAGGCATCCATAAAACTGAGCATTTGATGGCTGGTCGTGGCGTTAACTAACAGATCTATGCGAGGAAGATGATAGCTGTCTTTTGGGCAAGCTCGGTTGAGGTCAAAATAGTCGACATAGAGTCGCCATTTACCATTGTTTTTACAAACCAAAACCATATTTGACAGCCATCTGGGGTAGTCTACATTTGTGATAAATTGTGCCTCAATGAGCTTATCTACTTTAGAAACAATAAGGTTATTACGCTCCGGGTGAAAGATGCGCTGCTTCTGGCGGATGGGTCAGAAATGGGGCTCAATGCCGAGACGGTGGGTGATGAAGGAGGGGTCAATACCTGGCATGTCAGAGTGGGTCCAGGAAAATACGTCGTTGTGCTCAATCAGGAGGACGGTGAGGTCATCCTTGGCCTGGAAGGATAGTTGGCTGCAGATCTTAGCAGTTTTTGCCGGGTTGGTGAGATCGATGAAGACCTCGACGAGCTCTTCCCCTGGTTTCCCTCTGACCAGCTCGTCTTCATCTCTGACGTCGAGTCCTTCAAGCTCAATGCTGAGACAGTAGGTGATGAAGGAGGGATCAATACCTGGCATGTCGGAGTAGGTCCAAGCAAATACGTCGTTGTGCTCAATCAGGAGGACGGTGAGGTCATCCTTGGCCTGGAAGGATAGTTGGCTGCAGATCTTAGCAGTTTTTGCCGAGTTGGTGGGATCGATGAAGACCTCGACGAGCTCTTCCCCTGGTTTCCCTCTGACCAGCTCGTCCTCATCTCTGACGTCGAGTCCTTCAATGATCATAGCCTCCTTAAGCTTGACTTCTTTAAGTGAGGCGACATAACACTCTCTGGCCACGGTCTGCTCTCCCCTCACTGTGCCAACTCCAAGATCGATAAGGAACTTGATGGCAAGATGGAAAGTGGATGTGATAGCTTGGAAGGCATTTAGGGCGGTGCGGCCAAAGATGATATTGTAAGCAGAGGGGCAGTCGACAACAAGGAAGGTGAATAACTTTGTAGTCTGCCGCGGGTATTTGCCGATTGTGATGGGAAGATCGATGGAACCGATGGAGGTCACCCGGTCTCTAGTGAAACCGACCAACGGGGTTTGGAGAGGAGACAAACTTCCTTCCCTGATCTTGAGCTGGCGGAAGGCATTTAGGAAGATGATGTCTGAAGAACTGTCATTGTCGATAAGGACCCGCCTGACTTTATAATTGGAGAGGACGGCAGAAATGACGAGGGGGTCGTCATGGGGGTAACGGATGCTTATGTAGTCGACTTCCGTAAAGGTGATGGGCTCCATCTACTGCTTGGGCTATTTAGGAGGGCGGTCTAATGTGGCAACTTCTTTGTCTGAGCCCTGTCTTATTTTTCTGAGTTCTGCCCGTTGAGCCGAGCGGGATGGACCTCCACAAGCAAGTCCGTCGGCTATGACTCTGATTTCTCCGACAGGGGGGGCGGGGTTACTTTATGCTCGGGATTGCTGTGGAGGGCGATCACGGCCAGGGTTAGGCTGTGCTGGTTGTCGGGGAGGAGTGCGCCAGCGGTTGTTTCTGATGGGTTCAGTCTTTTGCCTTTGTTGAGGACGGGTGCCCGTGAACCGACTGAGACGTCCCTGACGTATCAAGCCCTCGACCTGATCTTTGAGGTTAACACACTCCTTAGTATTATGACCGTGGTCCTGGTGAAAACGACAATATTTGGACTTGTCTCGCCGATTGGAAGGAGACCGTGATGGTTGGGGCCATTTCAGGGGGTAGTCTCGTTGGATCTGATTAAAGACTTGTTCCATGGGTGTAATAACCCTCATCACTGCTTACCGATAAACATTGATTACCGTCAAACTGAACTGATTATGACTGATAATTAAACTGATTAAAGTACTGAACTGACTGACTGAAAACTGGAACTGAATTGATTGAGTATGTGTGTTAATCTGTATTCTATCTGTTTGATTGTTTACTTGATCTGTTCACGTTTTATGTTTAAACTGCTAATTGAAGGCCTTATCGGCGGCCAAACCGGGAATTGATTGATGTTTTATGATTCTCAAAATTAATGTGATTTTATGGTGTATTCATCTGAAAATTGAGTAAGTAAGATTAAACTAGATTAAATTGAGCGAAATTAAAAGAGTTTGACTTATTTACAACCTTGCCCTTAAGTGGGCCACTACCTATACACCTTTGAGTTCATTTCAATTGAAACAAACATTTCGTCAGTCCATATCTCTTGTTCTTGCCGACCTTGAGGGAGAGATGGAGAGAATAGAGTTGTCCTTGAGGGATTGGCTTAGTCAACTTGAAGAATTGCTTGGTGATTGAAGTGTAGATTGCTATTTAAGCTCCCAAACCTTGAATACAAGACTTAGGTAAGGATTTCATCTTCTCATTCTTGTGTTTGAGCTAATTCGTGCATGGTCCATGTTAAATTGTAGAGCTAAGTCATGTTTTAGTTCATACATGTTGATATAGAGCATAATTCATGCACGCATGTTCGAATTGTTCCATCCAGGGGATTTTGAGTTGAGTTCATGGCAAATTGTCACATGCATGTCCATGTTTTGAGTATAGGCCATGTTTTTCATCTTGTATGTGAATCAATTGGCGCATTAGAGCATGTTTTGAAACTTGAAAGTTGTTTGAAGATCATGCATGTCATGTTTAGGATTGTTCTTGAAAAATGGTTTGAAATTGAGTTTGAATTAAACACCCTTGGGCTTTGATTTCTCAAATTGAGCTTTGAACCATGCTATTCCATGCGTATATAAATGTTTTCCAGAAAATGGGCCCAAGAGGATTGGTTTTGATGCATTTGATTGTGAGTTGAGCTTGGTGGTGCAATCTGGGTTTTTCCAGATTTTGCACTCCCGCTCGAGCGTGGAAAGTGGCGCTCGAGCGTGGAATCCGAGCATCCAGTATTTTTTCTGCACTGTTTTACAGTCTGCTCGAGTGGAGGATTGGGCGCTCGAGCGGAGGCATGTGTCTCACGATCGAGCGGGCGTCGAACGTCCGTCGAGCGGAGATTTCACCCATCCAGTACTTTTACAGTACGCTCAAGCGGGAAAGTTGACGCTCGAGCGTGTACCTTGTTGCATGTCCGTCGAGCGGGTAAAACGCGCTCGAGCGGGACTCTGTTTTTCTGAAACTTCTGAAACTGCTTTTAAACGTGCATCTTTGCATCCTCATCCCATTCTAGGCATTCTTAGGCCTAGTTTAAGGCGTCTTGTTGAGGATATAGATGTAGAACACACCGAGGCAAATTAGGGATTAAATTATTATCTTTCCCAGCTGTGTAGCTTAGTGTGTTCAATCTGTTAACTGTGTAGGGTTGGCGACTAGGGAGACACCCTCTAGCATACTGTAGCCCAGAACTCTGTGAGTAACGATTGTGTAAAGATATGTTCACAAATGATTATCTTCTGAACAACTGAACCGTACTGTTTTCTGAACTAATTTACTGTTAACTGAATGATGTATGTCCTATATTCTGAACTGTATTTGTGACATCCTTAGCACCTATTGTTTACTGTTACTGTAACAGAATTCTCTATCAGTTCCCTTGTCGGAACCACCACTGTTTACTGACTGATGGCCATCATTATGCTCGGTTCTTTAAGACCTACTATATACTGCACTGTTATGCTAATGGATGTACCACATATGACTATACTGACTGAACGACTGAAATACTGATTTAATGAACTGTTTTCATTACTGTAAGGACATTCATTCGTAACCCCTTTACGCATTATGTTATTCACTGGGCTTTAGCTCACTGCTCATATATATATGTAGGTGTTCAGGCACCAGACCGCGCCTAGGAGCGTCAGGGTTACTCCAGTTTTGTCAAGCCAGCCTATGTGCCTCACTGTGAGGTTCCGAGCCTATGATGTTAAGGCTTAGGGGTGTTTTACAATCTCCCTTCTGTACTGTCTTACTGTTTTGTATAGACCGAATGCTTACTGTACTGCGATGTAAAGGGTTGAGTCCCTAGTCTGAATGATTTGCA
>NW_021025039.1:2141504-2231215 GCF_004153795.1 Camellia sinensis | reverse complement strand
ATCATAGGACTTATTGGACAATAAATCCACTTATTGGTTGTTTATTTTATTTGCCATCTTTGATTTTTGATTTATTATTATTATTTTTTATTTTTTATTTTTGTAAAATATTGCTTTCTATAATCATTTTGGTTTTGGGAATTGAGAGCTTTGATGAGTGGCAACTGTGTAGCTTAGTGTGTGTTCAATCTGTTAACTGTGTAGGGTTGGCGACTGGGGAGGCACGCTCTAGCATACTGTAGCCCCGAACTCTGTGAGTAACGATTGTGTAAAGATATGTTCACAAATGATTATCTTCTGAACAACTGAACCGTACTGTTTTCTGAACTAATTTACTGTTAACTGAATGAATGTATGTCCTATATTCTGAACTGTATTGTGACATCCTTAGCACCTATTGTTTACTGTTACTGTAACAGAATTCTCTATCAGTTCCCTTGTCGGAACCACCACTGTTTACTGACTGATGGCCATCATTACTGCTCGGTCTTTTAAGACCTACTATATACTGCACTGTTATGCTAATGGATGTACCACATATGACTATACTGACTGAACGACTGAAATACTGATTTAATGAACTGTTTTCATTACTGTAAGGACATTCATTCGTAACCCCTTTACGCATTATGTTATTCACTGGGCTTTAGCTCACTGCTCATATATATATGTAGGTGTTCAGGCACCAGACCGCGCCTAGGAGCGTCAGGGTTACTCCAGTTTTGTCAAGCCAGCCTATGTGCCTCACTGTGAGGTTCCGAGCCTATGATGTTAAGGCTTAGGGGTGTTTTACAATTCCCCCTTCTGTACTGTCTTACTGTTTTGTATAGACCGAATGCTTACTGTACTGCGATGTAAAGGGTTGAGTCCCTAGTCTGAATGATTGTGCATTTTGTGCATACTGTTCTGTACTGATTATGTATATATGTATGAAAGTCTTTTTACATACAGACTGTCACAGCTCATTGGACATTGTTTATTTACTGTTTTGGCTTTCGCCAGGCCCTGTACTCTGTTTTACTGTTCTACTGTTCTGCAGGCCTTCGGTAATCTCGGATTACTGACCGGTTACGGTGCTAAACCCATAGGACCGGGTTTGGGTCGTAACAATAGGGAAATTAAGGGGTGTGTACCGTTCGAACCGGCCGGGCAGTCGGGCTGGTGCTGACTGGTCGACTCGGGGGGGTCAGTCGGTATACTGAGGTGTTTGGTTATTGTACTGGGTGTTTCTGGTTTCTGAGTCCTTTCTCTTCTCTCTAGGGGTCGGGTTTTTTGCTGTAGGGTTTTGGCGAGCGGTTAGGGAATCTTCTGCGTTCATGTATTTTTGGGCTTTGGAATGAAAGGTTGCCATGGAGGTCGGAGGGTTTTTTGAGAGGGAGAAAAGGAAATCAGATGATCGTAGGCCGGCCATGAATGCCGTGAGGATGACCTTGTCATCGTTTTCCGCCACCTGCAGGGCTTCGGTGTTGAAGCGGGTGACAAAGCTGCGCAGCGACTCCCCCTCAGTTTGACGGATGTTGAGGAGCTGGGTTGCCGGACGCCGCTGGCGCTGGGCTCCAATGAAATGGCTGAGAAAAGAGTCACTGAGGTGCTAGAAAGTGGAGACAGAGTCTGCTGGCAGTTGACTAAACCAGAGTCGAGCCGACCCCTTGAGTGTCACGGGAAAAGCTCGACATATGATTTCATCGGGGAATGCATGGAGGATCATGAGGGTTCTGTAGGTCTCCAAGTGATCGACTAGGTCCGTTGTACCATCAAAATAGTCGATCGTGAGCATTTTGAACTTAGGAGGTAGAGGTTTGTCCCTAATAGCGGTAACAAATGGGAAGTTGGCTGTGGTAGATGGTTTATGCTGTATGTTTTGCATGACCCCTTAGAGTTGGAGCTTCATGGCTCGGAGTTCTATGTCCCAGAGAGGAATGTTGTCACCACCGGAAGGCAGCGAGGGCTGGACGCTGCTGGCCTCTCCTTTAGGGGTTGGTACCGGGATCAATGGATATGGGCCCAGGGGTGGTAGGTTTATACCTGGGGGAGAGGGTTGCAAGCCTTCCAAGTTGGGTGGATTAGGCTGCTAGATAGTATGGCTCAGGGCTCGTTCTTGGTTAGGTGGGATATCTGGAGGTGGTGGAGGAGGCATAGGAATGTTTCTTTGGAGTAGAGCATGAATCAGGACTTGGTTTTGCTCGGCCAGGCGGTTAATGCTGTTGGTGAGCTCGGTGAAATACTGTGGTGGGTTATTTGGATTGGGAGGGTCGGCTTGATGATCGGCAACATTGGGGTGAGAAGCCATGGATCTAGTTGTGACCATACACCTTCACAGGTGGTAGGAGGGGGTTGTGAAGAGAGGGTCTCCGGCGACAATGAGCACAACTGGTGCGCGGAACAAAAACTTTCCCATAGACGACGCCGACTGATGATCCTGCGGGTTTCAGACGGGACGGGTCGGACTGATCCACGCTTCCCAAACCGGTGTCCGAGTGACCAAGCCCACAGAGGAACCTGCACAAGAGTTCAACGAGGAACGGGGAGTCCCCCAGCAAACCCTCCGATGAGCAAGTTAGAGAGAGAGGTGAGATGTAGAGATAGATTAGAGTTAGAAAGTTTAACCTTCTTGTTGTCTTCGACGTCTGCTTATATCCTCTGGTAATCATTTCGTTGTTCCTTCCGAGCTGTCTCCTTGGCCGAAAGTCTATGCTCTAGTTTACCTTGTTCATGGTGAAGGTGTTCTGTCCCGACGGAGAGGGGTTATCACAATAAATATTGTAAGGGGTTTCATTAATGGCAATGTGCAGTGGTAATAACTTTGTAGATCTTTGTCTGCTTATGTGACTTGTCCTTCTCTTGCCATGTGTCCTGATGTCATTGGTTCTTATTGCTACGTGGGGCTTCAGTAATGCTGAGTTTTAGTATTTGAGTTATGTATTGAGTTCTAAATGGTGAGTTATAATCTTTATAGATTTACCCATGTCGAAATTGATTTTCCTAAGAGGAGAGAAACTTCTCCAAAAATAGTCTAATAATCTATGAAAAATAACCTCATAAATGTAATGAGGTAAAACATTACTATTATAAAATCACCAAACAATCAATCATTCTACTGACAGCGCGTTTGCCATAAGTCTGATCACAGCCACACGCACCACAAACATTCCAAGAAAGCGACCCACCCGACGTAAAAACAATACCAAATATTATAAATCTACCTCTGATAAAAAAAAATATTATAAATCTACCTTTAAAAATTATTTAAAAATTAATTTTTATCATATTTTACGTGAATTACACAAATTAATATTCACTATATAATCATTCATCCAAAATTTTCTGAATAAATATGGGTGGATCTTTAGATTTTTTGATTATAATAGTTAATAAAGACAAAATAAATTAAAATAATTAATAAGACAAAATATTACATTCAAATCATAATTATTATTATTTTTTTATAATTATCAAATCAATTATAAAAAACAAAAGTCAATTACTTTTCCAAACATAATTTTTTTAATCAGATTAAAATAATTAAAAAATTAAAAAACTAATAGGTAAAATAATCAAGATTTTTTTTTATTTTTTATTTTAATAAATAAAAAATAGACATTGTTAAACCAAGAAATGGTAACATAAAAGAGAAGGATGTTTAAAATTACAGAAATAAGAACCAGTTTTTAATGATAGAAGATGAGACAGAACAGTGCACAAAATGCTTGTGTTGTGTGTGATTTAGCTCTTAAAACCAATGATTAGTTCACTCTTAATGTGTACAGATCATGAATTTGGGTACACATGTCGGTCTCAACTCAACCCTCCCTCACTCTGTTCGTACAACCACACCAACCAACCAACCAAACAACCAACCAGATACTGAAGAAGAAAGGGAAAAAAAAAAGAAAATGAAAAAAGAAAAGCTATTTATGATGGTTTTATTATTATTATGGTCTGAATTCGAAGATGAGCGAGTGAGTGGTGTGTAGTTTTTTGGGTAAAATCTTCCATTCTTTGATCTTTTTTAGTCCTAGTTATCATATATGATTGCATTTGCATTTTGTTTGGATATTGGTTTTCGGTGAGAAGAGTGTCGGTGTGCGGTGGTGGTGGAGGAATGGGGACGACTGGGGGAGGCTGTGAGGAGAAGATATTTGTGTCGGTGAGGTTGAGGCCTTTGAATGAGAAGGAGATTGCGAGGAACGATGTGTGTGATTGGGAATGCATCAATGAAGATACCATCATTTTCAAAAACTGTAATCTTCCACTTCCAGATCGCTCCATGTATCCAACTGCCTACACTTTTGGTATGCTAATTTACTTTTCTCTTCATTTTTCATGTGTTTGTGTTGTTTTTGACTGTTTAAATTTAAGACTGTGTTTGGATCTTTGATTTGATTTGATTTCGGTAAGTGTGTGGAGTGAGAAGGAAATGATGGTCAAATGTGAATGAATCAAGTATAAATTAATTTATTTTATTTTTTACATTTTCATTCTATTTTCTCTTTGCTTCACAATTCTCTATCCAAATTAAGATCCAAAACTAGAAGTTTGTTAAACTATGTGGGTTATTTATTTATTTATTTATTTTTGTGGAGAGAATTTGAGCCATTATTTGAGCTAAAATCTTCAACATTCGCTGTGGTTGATGATTCAAACCTGAAATGTCTGAAAATAGGAAACCATTTTTGTTCTTTCTTCATTTAGCCGATTCTATTGGAGTTTTCCTTGTAAAACTGTTCCTTCCAGGGGGGTTCAAATTTAGGTTCTTTAATGTAGGACAGACTTTATTCCCAAATTACGTTAGAACGTGGTTAGCAACTCGCACCCAAAAAATAAATATTGCTAACCACATTTTTTATATAATGTGTAAAGGTAGTTCAGATAGTGGTATGTGTTAAGTGAAAAAAAGTGATTAATAATCACATTTTTTAAAAAATATGATTGCTAATCATGTTTTACTGTTGTTTGAGAATATAGTTTGTCCATACACTATTTATTTAATTTTGAATAAAAGAACTGTAAAAAGGTTGAAGGCCTTCAAATTCAGGTCTGTCTGGGTATCAATTTTACAGAATCTATTGCCACGGTTAAGTTGTGAAGTTTCCTGTTAAATGTAAAGCTTTGCATATGGTTCAGTATGTTAGATTTGAGAAACCTAAGTTTGAATGCAACTTATTGTTACAATTTCATATCAGCATTGGTGTCATGGCTTGGATACTCGTCTTGATCTTTCTTTCTTCATCTTTTTTCCCCCTGTTAGACAGAGTATTTAGGAGTGACTGCTCCACAAAGGAGGTCTATGAGAAAGGAGCCAAGGGCGTTGCTCTTTCAGTTGTCAGTGGTATTAACTGTGAGTATAATCTCTCTTTGCTTCTCCATTTTTCCTGATATTGAATTTCACTTGCATTCCATTGACAATTTTCTTTATGTCAAATAATGGGCATAAATTTCAGCTACTGTTTTTGCATACGGACAAACAAGCAGTGGGAAGACATTCACGATGACGGGAATTACTGAGTATGCCATCGCAGATATTTATGATTATATAGAGAAGGTAATTAAGAAACTACTAATATTCACTGTTTCTCACTACTTCTTGTTCCTGCATTCTATTATAGTACTATGTTCCTTGGGCTTTCACCTAAGAAGCACCAACACTTCTAATAAGTTGGCGTGTCCATGTTGGACATTGACACTCATTTGACACTTCCCAATGTGTGTTGGACCTGACATGCCTTGGATATTTGTACACATGAAACACATTATAAGTTTAAAAGAAAAACAATGTAGGTTTATGCCTATTAGCGAAACTGTAGGAATTAATGTTATGATGCATTTTTTGTTTTTTTGATAAAATATTCATATATATAATAAATGACATATAAAAACATATAAAACTATATATTTTGCATGTGTCACACGTGTTGTCTTGCTTTTTTGAAAATTTTCAGTGTCAGCGTGTCTCTGTGTCATGTTGCATGTCTGTGCCTATGCTTCTTAGGCTTCACCTGTTTTTTGTTTACATGTGTGTTTATTTGCAGCACAATGAAAGAGAATTTCTTTTGAAGTTCTCTGCTATGGAGATTTACAATGAATCTGTCAGGGACCTCCTCAGCACAGATAGTACTCCACTTAGACTTCTAGATGATCCCGAGGTCAGTTACTTTCTTGGTCGACTAAATAATTAGTATTTGATATTTTTCCATTATGCTTAATTCTTATCTATTTCACAGAGAGGGACAGTTATTGAGAAACTCACAGAGGAACCTCTCAGGGACTGGAATCATGTAATGGAACTCCTCTCCATCTGCGAAGGTAAGATATTCTTTAGTCGTCTGACTTTTACTAGATGATCGTGACTGCATATTCTAAATGTCTTGGTGCATTCATGAAGCTCAAAGACAAATAGGGGAAACTGCCCTGAATGAAACAAGCTCCAGATCTCATCAAATAATCAGATTGGTAGGAATGTTGTTTTCTTGAATGATTGTTCTAAACATAGCTTATCGTTCTTTCCATTCAATTGACTAATGGGTTTTTGCAGACAATTGAAAGTTCTGCTAAGCAATTTTTAGGCAAGGACAACTTAAGCACCCTTACAGCTGCTGTGGTATGGATCGTCAAGTTTTTGTTAGATTAATTTGCATGGTTATTAAGATGTTAATATATACCATGTTGATCTATATTAATATTATATCGATACATTCTATGTAGAATTTTGTTGATCTTGCGGGAAGCGAGCGTGCATCTCAGTCATTATCAGGTGGCACCAGGCTAAAGGAGGGTTGCCACATAAATCGTAGTTTACTGACACTGGGAACTGTTATTCGCAAGCTAAGGTTAGCTTGTTTTTCAAATTTTTTAATCATTTTGATAATGAAACTAACTCGAAGTCATTGCTTGAAAAGTTACTGGTTCTATAGCCTATATATATATGAGAACCGAATTCTACACTTGAGTATCTGATGCTTCAGATTTAGAAAGCTGTGACGGAGCTTTAGAGCTCCTCCTGTGAAGTTTTAAGGTGTGGCATTGCTAAACTAGCACAGTTCAGCAAAAAAAAACTCACTTCGACCATAATGCTAAAATAGCATAATGCTATTTCCTGTCCAAAACTTAGCACAAGAAATAGCACAATGGTATTTTATACTACACTTTGACCATTTGGCTTTTTCGATAAAAATTACATCTATGCTATTCTATTATAAATTTGTGGGCAATTTGGGCTTAGCCAAGTTCAATTTATTGATCAGGCTTGGGCAGACAAGATCGAGTTGGAGGTTGGGTTTGGGCTGGTTGGGCAACTCTCAACACAACTTGGGTTTGGCTTGAACAACCTCTCAACCTGACTGAACCCGCCCAAGTTGCACCGCTAAACAAAAGCAATATTATCAAAATCTGTAGAAGGCCTGCAAATAATAAAGACCAATAAAGTATCTGCAATCCAGTTCTGAGTTATTTATTTATTTCGTCCTTTTCAAATTTCCCCACCAAATGCGAAAAAGTTAGTGAAACCTTGATGAGCTCAATGGGCTAATGATCAGACTGGGAGCATTTAGACAAGCAGAAACTAATTTGATGAACAATATCAATATGATGGGAAAAATGAAGACCAAGGAAGTTCACTGAGTGCATCACAATCTGTGAAGCAAGATTGACAGTAGGATACCAACGCTCCATAAACTCCAATGCCCTGTCTAATCCACATTTACATCTAGAGGTTGACACTCCAACATTTGGCAACCACTAAGTTAAATGCAATGATGTAATGAAATAATTTCCACATTTATATATTTTAATAGGAATTTTCTTCCACAATTAGTTACAAAATGTACTTTGTGGTGGAACCTTGAGAACAAATACCCTCATGAGCAGAGTCAATTAACAATGCCCATTATTTGGACCAACTCAAAATAATCAGGTCCTCAGAAGATAGGAGATGTTCCACTAAATTTAAGTTCCATCATTCATGATCGTTTACTATGGTTCAGCACATGGTAAATTATGAACTTTTGTGGTCAATATTAGCACCATCTCGGAGCCAACTATCCTGAAGAAGTATACACAACATATATTAAGAAGGTATGTGGTATATCTTCTGTGAAAGGTTTAGCTTCTAAAAAGCCTCCTCCAAATATGAGAATGAAATGTATGGGGAGTGCAAGAATGAAGATGAATTCCATGACAATATTTAGCTAGTAAGAAATTTGCCCACAGTCACATATTACATTGATGTTTTCTCCACAACTTGATGCTCAAAGCTAGCACATGGAAGGATTGTGAAAGTCCAAACCTCCCTCTGTAACAAATAACAATAAGGGGTAATGAGATGATAATTCAATCCAATGGTACTTAGGAAAAATCATTATCTAGTTGTCAAGGATTGCATTCATCTATGTTGTGAAAACTATGAGTTGCCTTATTGCTTGGCTTGAACAACAAAGAGAACTGAAACAAAGCTAAATACTCCTTTCACTGAACCATGGACTTTTTGGTCTTTTTTTCCTGTTGATGGTCTTAATAGGAGCAAGAGTCAAATGAATTGTTTTAAAGCAAAAAACCAAGGACTACTTGAATTATCTTCATCAGAGTAACTCAAACTTGATTCTGACCATCATCATTTAGGCCATGATTTTCAAATTCGTTGACTGGTAATCACTTATATCAACCAGGTGCTAGTAATGGTTAGTTGTTTATTTTATTAAGACAATGCAGTTGTCAGGATCATACGTCTAATCACTTGGTCGTTCTGCTTTACTCTACATTTTCTCAGATTACTATCATCACTTTTGGCTAGTACACTCCTATGGGTAATCATGATGATCTTATTACATCAAAGATTTGTTGTTGTGGTCTTTTTAAATCAACCATAATGGTTAAATTCTCAGGAATTTTGTGCCTTTAATCCTTTTACCTGCCTTTTCTTTTTCTTGTCTGTGTTTTTTTTGGTTTGATTGTATGATGTTTCATCCTGAACATTACCATTTGTTGATTGCAAGTTTTGTTATCATTTGTGTTGTCCTATCATTGGGTGCAGCAAGGGAAGAAATGGGCATGTTCCTTTCAGAGATTCTAAGCTAACTCGCATATTGCAATCCTCGTTGGGAGACAATGCTAGAACTGCCATCATCTGTACCATGAGCCCTGCGAGAAGTCATGTTGAGCAATCAAGAAATACGCTATTGTTTGCAAGTTGTGCCAAAGAAGTAACAACTAACGCTCAAGTTAATGTAGTCATATCGGATAAAGCATTAGTAAAGCGTCTGCAGAGAGAATTAGCTAGGTTGGAGAGTGAACTGAGAAGTCAAGGGCCCACCTTTGTTGCATCACATTATTCGGCATTACTGAGAGAGAAAGGCCTTCAGATTGAAAAGGTAATGATTGGGCTTTCATTATCAAATTGCAATACCTCTTCAATAATAATATCAAACAGTTCATAAATTTCTGCGTAATCGTTGCATGATGAATATAAATTTCAAGACTCTTTAAAACCACAATGTCGTACTTCTGGATCTTAAATTAAATTATAGGGAAAATTTCACTTCGCCCCCTTGTGTATTGGCCTATGTGCACATAACCACTTGTCATTTGGAAATAAGCACATAAATCCCTCCAGTTTGTGGACTAAGAAACCCTTGTACATACGTAACTTGATTATGCAAACCACAAACATTTTTGTCATTTTTTGGGAGACAAAATTTACTTTAACCCTCTTTGTTTTTGTAAAAATTTAATGTATAAAGAGAAATAGAGAATTGTATTATTGATTGATGTATTGTTGTGTTATAAATTACTAATGTGAGGGGCTCCTTATATAGGAGATATAGGTGTAGTAGGTGGTGGTAGGTGTAGTAGGTGTGGGTGGAGTAGGTGTAGTAGGTGGTGGTAGGTGTAGTAGGTGGAAGTGGTAGTGGTAGGTTTTAACAGCCCCCCGCAAACTCAAGGGGGATAGGAACTAACCAACTTGAGTTTGGAGAGAGTAACAAAACAGGAAAATACATAAAAATAAAAGAAGATAGGAGACACTGTATGGTCGTGTCAGACCATTGGTGAAGACACTGGATGGTGGTGTCATAACGTTGTAGAGGACACTGTATGGTGGTGTCATAACGTTGTAGAGGACACTGTATGGTGGTGTCATAACGTTGTAGAGGACACTGTATGGTGGTGTCATAACGTTGTAGAGGACACTGTATGGTGGTGTCATAACGTTGTAGAGGACACTGTATGGTGGTGTCATAACGTTGTAGAGGACACTGTATGGTGGTGTCATAACGTTGTAGAGGACACTGTATGGTGGTGTCATAACGTTGTAGAGGACACTGTATGGTGGTGTCATAACGTTGTAGAGGACACTGTATGGTGGTGTCATAACGTTGTAGAGGACACTGTATGGTGGTGTCATAACGTTGTAGAGGACACTGTATGGTGGTGTCATAACGTTGTAGAGGACACTGTATGGTGGTGTCATAACGTTGTAGAGGACACTGTATGGTGGTGTCATAACGTTGTAGAGGACACTGTATGGTGGTGTCATAACGTTGTAGAGGACACTGTATGGTGGTGTCATAACGTTGTAGAGGACACTGTATGGTGGTGTCATAACGTTGTAGAGGACACTGTATGGTGGTGTCATAACGTTGTAGAGGACACTGTATGGTGGTGTCATAACGTTGTAGAGGACACTGTATGGTGGTGTCATAACGTTGTAGAGGACACTGTATGGTGGTGTCATAACGTTGTAGAGGACACTGTATGGTGGTGTCATAACGTTGTAGAGGACACTGTATGGTGGTGTCATAACGTTGTAGAGGACACTGTATGGTGGTGTCATAACGTTGTAGAGGACACTGTATGGTGGTGTCATAACGTTGTAGAGGACACTGTATGGTGGTGTCATAACGTTGTAGAGGACACTGTATGGTGGTGTCATAACGTTGTAGAGGACACTGTATGGTGGTGTCATAACGGTGTAGAGGACACTGGATGGCGGTGTCAGACCGATGTAGAAGACAGTTTATGGGGTCATATCAGAAAAGGCATGAAGCTGTAGAGAAGACTGTGCGGAGTAGTGAAGACCATGAAACAAAGTGCCTTTGAGATAGCGCAAAATGCGAATTAGAGCATTATAGTGTGGAGAACGGGGGGCAGCTATGAATTGACTGACGACGTGAACAGCATAAGCAATATCTGGATGAGTAACCGTGAGATAGACAAGACTGCCAACTAGTTGACGATATTTGGTGGCATCAGACAATAGGGAACCTTCAAGAGGTATAAGACGAGTCTGAGGATCAACAGGAGTAGTGGCAATCTTGCAACAGAGAAAGAGTGAACGTGCTCGGTGGCGTGGGAAACACGGAGGCAGCACCGTCAAGGGCCGCGCAGGACAGAGGCAAGAAGAAGAGACCGACGGCCGAGTAGAGAAGAAAAATCCCGCCTGTGGATGTGGTGGTTGTGGTTTTGGGTGTTTGTTTTTTTTTTTGTTTTTTTGTGTAAAATTGTGATCGGGGTGGATCCCTGAGATGAATAAAATATGGTTTGGTGTGCAAAGCTACATGGTATGAATGGAATTAGAAAAAGATTAAAAATAATGTGAAAGAAAAATAAAGAAAAAAGAATAAAAATATATTTGAAATCAAAAATGAAAGATGGGGGAAATAAGGAAAATGGTATGGAGAAAATAAAAAAAAAATAATGGAGTTGGAAATCAAACGGAGGAGAGAGAGGGGACAAGCCCATGTGATAAAGTGGCTGCTGGGGACTCCAGAAATAATATATTTGCAACTTTGTTCCAGGCATGCTTTCTTGGATAAAGGGTTTTACAGTCTGAATTTACACCAAAAAGTCCAATCTCTCCCATGGCTGATTTCTGATTTCTGTGGGTCAGTGGCTCCAATGAGCTTCCTGCCATATGTTATCACTCCTTCGCCTTCCCAGACCATTGCAATGACAGGGCCAGAACTAAGGAAGTTGCACAGGCCATTAAAGAAAGGTCTTTCCTTGAGATCATGATAATGCTTTTGGGCAAAAGCCTTTTAAGGAACCACTATTTTAATCGCCACAAGCTTAAAACCTTTTCGTTCAAAACGCGATATGATTTCTGCAATCAGCCCTCTCTGAACACCATCGGGCTTGATAGCAATGAAAGTGCGCTCCATCTCTGCAGCATGCGCCTCCTGCTCCTGAAGCATGTAGGCTGCAGCAGGAAGGGCAAGCGCCCCAGACATCCATCCTCGGGACGTATTTCCAGAATCGGTCCTCCTGTATGAAGCTAAATAAGGCACCTTTCCTCTTAATAAAACTGTCGCAGCACTAGCTACAGCTCGACTTTCAGAAAAGACATGAGAGGTCTGCTTAGACGCAGAGAGTAGAGACCTGGCAGCTCGGGAAGCAGATCTGCATACCTGAGAGCTCATCGTTGCAAACATGGTGTTCGACGAAATGTCCCAGAGGGATTTTGGGTTTGCTTCGGCGAGGTGGTGAAGAAGAGTGAAGGTATGTGTAGAAAATTCTAGCAGACTAGGTTGAGGTCCGGCGGACGGCCAAGGTGAGGTTGCCGCCCGCCGGTGAAGCGAAAAATACAAAGTTCTTAACCTTGCTCTGATACCACGTAAAAATTTAATGTATAAAGAGAAATAGAGAATTGTATTATTGATTGATGTATTGTTGTGTTATAAATTACAAATGTGAGGGGCTCCTTATATAGGAGATATAGGTGTAGTAGGTGGTGGTAGGTGTAGTAGGTGTGGGTGGAGTAGGTGTAGTAGGTGGTGGTAGGTGTAGTAGGTGGAAGTGGTAGTGGTAGGTTTTAACAGTTTTACTCCATGTGCAATTTATCCCTCTGACATTTGGAAATGAGCGCATAACCCCTTTATGTCCTGGCATGTGTTTCACACTTGTTAACTTGGACATGATGCCTGATGGTGCACTCCAGTCCACAAACTATAAGGGGATTGTATGGTTATTTCCAAATGATAGGGGGTAATCCACACATAGGTTAAACTACATTGGAGGGTAGAGTGAAATTTTCCCTAAATTATGTCACATGATCACATCCACTAGAGTGACTTAGTTTAGCAACCATAAGTGTAATCCCTTATTTCTGTGTGCATCCTTCTCCATCATTTATAATTAATTCCATTTTTCCTTTTAGGTTGCATAACTTCCATTCCTTTTCACTGTCTGATTGTCATATTAAGCCTTTCGTATATTTCTCGTTCTGTGCGGAACATGCAAAAAGAATTTTCTTGGTCTATTTAATCATTTCTAATCTTTATTCCTTGCCTTGCTTCTAATCCTTTGACAATCTCATTTCAATTTTGGTTGAATTTTTAGGACTTTTGTGATCTAAAAGCATATTGATTTTGTAACTCTTAGATTATTACAAGGGAGGAGCAGTTGAAATGTCAACAAAATCCCACCTCAAGAACAATACCAATTTGAAAATATGAGATCTGGTGATGAACCATTTAGTTTAATAACATTGCAAGGATGCCGTTTAGATACTTCATTTGACTTTTACTTCACTGTAAGGGATATCTTTAACAACTTAACCTAACAGAAAATGGTAATTAATTTGGTGTACCATCGTTGACCGGGTCAAGATTCTCTACAATGAATCTCTCTGGACTTCTTGTAGTAATCCAATGGCCTATGTTTAAAGTTAAGCAAAACTATGTCATTTTAGGATGTATGGTTTTAATGTCATTTTACTTCACTTTTAACTCAAATTGTTAAATTATGTACTTTGCTAATGTGTCTTGATTTGATAAAAAAACACACAAGAAGTTCATTGCAGAAGGAAGAAGTACGCTTAAAAAGTCCGAAGAACCATGGCATTACATATGGAAATCCTTCTAATGTCTGCTTATTTGACTTTTTGATAGCTGTAGGCTTAAAAAGTTCAATTTCAATGACATTTTTGGGGAAAGTTAAGAGTGCACCTTGAGTTACTAACATTTGAAGTATGATTCATGAACATGCTGCAAATTTTTCCATCCATGCAAGAAGCAGCATTTGTCTTATTGGCTCATGTGTTGAATGCCTTTATCTTTTTATTTATATACTTTTTCTACTTGTGCAGCTGGAGAAGGAGATGATCGATCTTACTGTTCAACGAGACTTGGCTCAATCCCAGGTTCAGGATTTGCTACAACTGGTTGGGGATGAGGGACATTCAATGACACGGGTAACTGTAGTTAAATTGTTGTACCGAAGCATCCATTCCATCTAGGTGTGCCTTGTTTAGTTGAGTTTATTTACTTTTTCCTTCTGTACTTCTCCAGGTAGGTTTTAATAACTACCCACGCTTGCAAGTTCGGAAGTCACCGGAATGTGAAAATCCAGTACCAGAGACATCCCCTTTGGCAAGTCCTCACTCCTTGAACATTGGTGTTAAAGCAGTCAACAGATCCCTTTATTCTTATGGACATAGTGGGAGAAGCTCTGATGATCACTACATACAAATTCTTCCTGAATTTGAAGAGAACTTTGTGCCGAATGATACTTCTCCACAGCTGTTGGTCGGTGCTTCTATGTTTATCCGAAGCAATTCTGGACGGAGTTGGGACATGATTGAAGAAAAAACCAATGGAACTTCAGAGGATTTATGCAAGGAAGTTCGATGCATAGAGGCAGAAGAATCAAATAGATCATCATCTCCTGAACAGAACACTGAAATCTCTGAATCGATGGTGGCTGGGAATGGAGACACAACAGATCAGGAGTTTGTGTCACCGCCACTAAAGGAAGATAGTATGTTAAGTTACATTCCCCATTTCGTTGCTCATTCTCACGAAAAACCATCTACATGGCCGTTAACAGAGTACATGTCTGGCTCTCAAAGCTTGAAATTAACTAAAAGTAGAAGCTGTAAAGCAAGCCTGATGACTAGCCCATATTCACCATGGTTTGAGAAGGAGGAAACTAATGATAATGAGCACACACCACCAACTGGGTTCGAGAAAGAATTCACTGGAAGACCTGAGGATATCCGAAGAAGGCTTTATGAATTGAACTATGGTGCCAACATTGAAAGGCTATCAAGAAAAGGTTCTCAATCTTCTATTGGGAGTGTTGCTGCTATTGATCTTGAAGCACACAGAGGCAGAACTTCAACTGATGATAACATTACTAGTGTTAATACATGCATTGTACGAATGGAGGAAAAGGCTGAGCTTCAGCAAGAGGAGCAAGTTGCTGATAATCCTGTGAGTTTTATTTCTATTTCCAGCTTTTATTTGAAGTATTTCTGTGAAAAACTATGGCTCAACAGAGTTTATGCTGATGGCAAAGCAGGAATTTGTTAACGAGTTCTAGAGAAACTTTTGTGTTCTTTTCATTTATCAATTATATATGACTTCATTATTAATTAAGCACAGTGAGAACAGTCGACACCTATTATGCTATGGGGATTCATAATAAATGCACTTTATGATTTACGACAGTCATTTAGCTAAGCCTGAGCGGCTGAGATTCATGGCTTTGTTCTTCTAGTTGTATCAACAACTTGAGTAGCATAAACACATACATGAGACAAAATGAAAATGCCAACATGGCAAATTCAATTAGTGTAGGGCATGGACACAACGGTACATGGAAAGGTAAATATGAATATTTTCGTATAAAAAATGTACTCTTTTTATTAGTTTGTACATACAAGGCTCATCAAAAAGTTCATAGCCCACAGTCCGGCCCGAACTGGTCCTTGGCCTAGTCCTAAAATATGAGCTGGGCTTGGACAAAAAGTGTAGAAATTTAATGTATAAAGATAAAAAGAGAATTGTATTATTGATTGATGTTTGTAAATGTTGAATGATTGATAAATTACAATTCCTATACAATCTATATATAGAAGAAAATGTGGTAGTAGGCATGGACACAACGGTACATGGAAAGGTAAATATGAATATTTTCGTATAAAAAATGTACTCTTTTTATTAGTTTGTACATACAAGGCTCATCAAAAAGTTCATAGCCCACAGTCCGGCCCGAGCTGGTCCTTGGCCTAGTCCTAAAATATGAGCTGGGCTTGGACAAAAAGGTAAGGCCCATGAACTGGCCCATAAGCCCAGACTGATGGACTACCTAAAACCTAGGCCATAGGCCCGACCCAAAGGCCCATGCACAAGGTAGCTGGTTGTTGTCATGCGTGGCACACCCTGGGTAAAATTTTGACAATTGCCATTTAGGAAACACACACCCATGACTCTCTCTATGGGTGTGTTTGAAAGTGTAAATGGGTGTTTTCCTATCTTTTCCCTTTAGGACCTACATATAGATGGGTGTGTGTATATATACTAGCGGCAGATGCAAATGCAATGCATTTGCAATTTTATATTTAAATTTTTGGATAGTTTGATGATTGAGGAAAACTAATTAGCAGTTTTAGACAGTTCGATGAAGGAGAAAAGTTATTCTAATAATTATCAAAAGTGATGGGAAGGGCATTCTTGGAAAAGTAAAAAAACCTAGCAGCGTTTACACTAGCTCAAGTGTAAAAAATTATGTATTATTGATTGATTGATATCTTACAAGATTGATGTATTCTGTATATTACAACTCCTATATATAGAGGAGAAGATGGTAGTGGAGTGTGTGATAGTGGAGGTGGTAGATGTGGAGAAAGATAGTGAAAAATAGTGGAGGTAGTAGGTGAGTGGTATAGTGGAGGTGGTAGGTGTGGAGAAAGATAGTGGAGGTAGTAGGTGAGTGGTAAATTCTAATATACACTTTATATAATAAAATGGATACACAAGATATGCATGTAAATGTACACTTTGTTGGGATATAAGTGTCTTACTTAACAACCTAGTGCAGGAGGCTTCTATTACTGCTGGTTTGGGGAGGGAGGGTTAGATGTATGTGGCCTTACCTTTGTGTATGAATTGACTGTTTTTGTATTTCATTAAAGCAACAAGAAAGTGTCATTTCTTATTACCCAGTTTGCAATAAAGGAATGATATACAACTTAACAATAATGTTAACGATTGAATTTTTAACTAACATCATATAGTAATTTTATGTATAATACTATTATTACTCTCTTTCTTTAGTTTCAGATTTGAGAGAGTATTCATTTCATTCTTGAATCATGGCTGTCATGGATGATGTTATCTTTGTGTGTGTGTGTGTCTCTCTCTCTCTCTAAAAGTATGTGCATGTAGAGTGTGTTCATCCTATGCACAATTAAAGAATTACTTGACACTCGTGGGAGTGCCCACAAATTGTTATTGGACACAACTCCTCTATAGAAGTTTCCATGCTACATATATAGTCAATAATATTGTCCACCACTCGTGGGAGAGTCTCAATTATTTTAACTATTCTCGTTTATCTTCTTATACAAACTCTGAAAATGGGTTATAAGGAATGACCATTTTAGTTGTCATAATTCTCCCTATGTAGTGGATTCTGTTAGAGAGCTTGATTTGCATTGTTGGGTCCCTTTTCTAACAGCCTAAGCTTTTTAGGACAGTGGTATCTAACATGGTATCAAAGCTCAATGCAGGAGAGGTCTTCCTCTCAAGTCTTTCGGTTTGCATTTGTTTCCCATTTATATGATACTCGGGCTGCTTTTATTCATTTAACATGTTTTGTTATACCTGACAGGTGCATGAGTCTGAACCAAAGGCCAAGAAATCCTTAAAGAATGTAAAAGATGTTGGCTTGGATCCAATAGAAGATGATTCGAAGAGTCTTTCGAATTGGCCCTCAGAATTCAACAGGCTCCAAAAGGAAATTATTGAACTTTGGGATGTTTGCAATGTGTCATTGGCCCACAGAACCTACTTCTTCCTGCTATTTAAAGGTGACCCAACAGACTCCATTTATATGGAAGTGGAGCTCAGGAGGCTATCCTTCCTCAAGGATACGTTTTCTCGAGGTAGCAAGACTATTGAAGAGGGTCAGACTCTCTTGCCTGCTTCGAGGTAAAATTTATATTCATCTAGTAGGTTGCGGGACCGAAAAAAAAATGATCTGCAACTAATGTGGGATTCATTTTCCTGCAAATCTCCTTTTGTCATTGTTTGGCCAAACAAAAGAAAAAAGGAAATAGAAGGATAATTATTCAATAGACCTAGACCACCATGTGGCATTATTTACGTGGTGCTCCAAACCAATTATGTAGCAAAAATAATTATGGGCAAGACATGCTGACTTACCTTTGTTAAATAGTTAGAAGACAAATGATGACCTACTTAATGTGTGTTGGCAATGTCATGTAGTACTTTGGGAGTATCTAATAAGTTTCCAAAGAAAAGAGCTCCAATCTGGTATGTGTTGCAATCATCAGATTGCTTCTTCACCATGTGGGCATTGCCGAATGTCCCCCGTTTTTCCTGTGAACATACATTGTTTCATTTCAGTATTGTGATGTGATTTTCTGCAAGGGACAGGAGACTGATACATGGAGGTGTGAGTGGGTTTGTGTCCGGTGCAAGTGAAAGTTGTGGCATGGGACACAGCTCGCACTTGCAGCCATTTGCACCTCCATTAAAGTGCAATTATTTTATCTTTACTTCTATTCTATTTGTCTTTAGTACTAGGTTATACTGTCCTGTTCAACTAGTTAATGCAATATGACAATATAACAATTACATTTTTTTTTAAAATTATTATTATTATTTTAAATTCTTGACATCTTTCTTTCATTTGGAAACAGCATGAAGGCTCTTTGTCGCGAGAGGGAGATGCTGAGGAGACAAATGAAGAAGAGGTTCTCAGAGCAAGATAGAGAGAGCCTCTACCTCAAATGGGGTATCAAAATCAATTCAAAGAACAGGAGGTCACAGCTGACCTCCCGGTTGTGGACCAACACAGAAGACATGCACCACGTTGCAGATAGCGCCTTCATTGTCTCAAAGCTGGCTGGAAACATCGAGCCAGGGCGGGTTCCCAAAGAGATGTTTGGGCTTAATTTTGCACCCCAAACCCCAAGCAGAAGATCCTACAGTTTGAAACAGAGCATACTGTCTCTGTTGTAAGGGTCATGTGGATCGCCAAGAGGAAATGTTCGTTGGATATGCGGTAACTATTGGCTACCTCTTTCATAGAACATTTTGATTTTTATTGATTTCCACTTCGATTTTTTTTTTTTTTTAAATTCTTTTTCGTAATTCGTGGATGAGAGAGGCTTGGAAAATTTGCTGAGGCTTGAAAATGGTGTGTATGTAAATCTGGTTTATATAGGAGGCCTTGAAAAAAAATTAATGATCAGGTTTGAAGTATGTGTCTTAAAATGTATCAGAGAGACCTATTTCGATTATATAAAGTACTGGCGTATTATCCGTACTTGTTTATAATTATTTATATATGTGAATTGTGATTTTAAATTTTTTTTTTTTTTAATTTCTTCTTTTTTTTTCTTTTTTATATTATATTAAAGTTTAATATTTTGATAATAATCATATGTGTTAAACTTTTCAAGTAATTAAATGTCTTTTTTTTTATTATATTATATTAAAGTTAATATTTTGATAATAATCATATGTGTTAGACTTTTCAAGAAATTTTTTTTATGCTTGTTCTTAATGCATTAAAGTGTTATTATGAGGGATAATAATCATGTGTTGGGACTTTTCAAAGAATTCATATGTGTTGGATTTCAAAGAATTTTTTTTATGCTTGTTCTTGATGCATTAAAGTATTATTATAAGGGTAAAACTTGAGAGTTGGGAGAAATTAATAAATGTTAAGTTTTTTTTTTTGAATTGCGATTTTTAAATGTTTTCTTCTTTTTTTTAAATGTCTTCTTTTTGTCCTTTTTTATATTATATTAAAGTTTAATATTTTGATAATAATCATATGTGTTAGACTTTTCATGAATTTTTTTTTTATACTTGTTCTTAATGCATTAAAGTGTTATTATGAGGGATAATAATCATTTGTGTTGGGACTTTTCAAGGAATTCATATGTTGGATTTCAAAGAATTTTTTTTATACTTGTTCTTAGTGCATTAAAGTGTTATTATGAGGGTAAGACTTGGGGGTTGGGAGAAATTAATAAATGTTAAGGTTTTTTTTTTTTAAATCAAAAAATCAAGAAATTTAGATTGGGAGATTGGAGCTCCCACAAGATTTGGGATTAAAAACACCCTTTTTGCTTAATATATAGTAAGTATAAATCATATTAAAGTTTAATATTTTGATAATAATCATATGTGTTAGACTTTTCAAGGAATTAAATGTCTTTTTTTTTATTATATTATATTAAAGTTTAATATTTTGATAATAATCATATGTGTTAGACTTTTCAAGAAATTTTTTTTTTTTGCTTGTTCTTAATGCATTAAAGTGTTATTATGAGGGTAAGACCTGGGGGTTGGGAGAAGTTAATAAATGCTAAGGTTTTTTTAAAAAAAAATCAAAAAATCAAGAAATTTAGATTGGGAGATTGGAGTTCCCACAAGGCTTGGGGTTAAAAATCCCCTTTTGCTTAATATATAGTATAGATTAAAGTTTAAAAACCCCCTTCTTTTATTATTATATTATATTAAAGTTTAATATTTTGATAATAATCATATGTGTTGGACTTTTCAAGAATTTTTTTTTATGTTTGTTCTTAATACATTAAAATGTTATTATGAGAGATAATAATCATATGTGTTGGGACTTTTCAAAAAATTTATATGTGTTGGATTTAAAAAAAAAAATTTATACTTGTTCTTAATGCATTAAAGTGTTATTATGAGGGTAAGACTTGAGAGAAGTTAATAAATGCTAAGATTTTATTTTATTTTTAAATCAAAAAATCAGAAAATTTAGATTGGGAGATTGGAACTCCCACAAGGCTTGGGGTTAAAAACTCATTTTTGCTTAATATATAGTATAGATTTATGTTGTGCATCATTGAGTATAAATAATTCATAAACATGAAAGAAAAAAAAAAAATTTGTAGCCACATTTGTCTTTAAAAAAATAGCAAGTCTATATTTCAAAAAAATGTTTGATTTCTATTATTTTGAAGACATGATGAGATTATATAATTACGATTTTTTATGACAAATAATGGGACAGATTCCTTAATAATATAATTTCTTTTTCTTTTTTAAATATGAGTGCAATGAAAAAAAATGAAAAATGGATCCAACCAACTATAAAGAAAAACGAAGAATCAAAGAATATTTTATTTTTTCAATTGTGAATTGCCGTAAATGCTTCTTTGACACCACCGAACTGTAAATAGCAAATGATCAAATTTTTTTTTTTATACTGTGGAATGGACACAGTTTCTACTTGTACTCTTGCTGATATTTGTACTTCTTTTAAAAAATTACTTGGATCTAATAATATCCCCAAACACTTGTACCATTTGCTTCTTCAACGAAGTTGGCTTAGGCTTCATTTGGAAAGTGATCCGTTTAGTCAAAAAAATCATTAAAAAAATTAAAAATCAACAACTTATATCAAAAAGTCAAAAATCCTTTTTTCTCTCTACTTTTTGCACATCTTTTCGTAAAAAGCTAAAAAATCATCCCAAATATACTACTTTTTTTAGCTCATATTTTAACCAAATAATCAAAAAAATTACTAAATTAGTCTGTTCCCAAACGAGGGCTTAATATCCACAGGGTAGACTCTCATCTTCAAATTTGAACCAAAAAAGCCCTAAATTCTATCCATGGATTCTGTGTTTTTGGACGACCTCATTCATTACATCTGAAGTGTCCAGTAATTGAAAAGAATTTGTGGTACAAATCCTCAGCCAGACCTTGCATGGCGACTAGGTAAGCCATGAAAGCATGAAATATCTACAGTGGAAGTAACAGAATTTGTCAACTAGAAGCAATGTGTGACAATCTTCATGTCCAGACTTCAGCTTGAAATAGAAAGTAACTGTTATGTAAACAAAAACTTTTAACATAAACCACAACACGATGCAAATGGAAGAAACAAGCTTTATGCAGTTTTATTTCAGGGAGGAAAATTGCTCCCAATATTACAATCAGCATAAAATTACATGTGATAAAGAAATTGTGTGCAACACAATAGCAAGAATAAATATTGTACCCCTTCCAAACTCGTATCTCTAACCTGAGTGTAAGGCGATGCCCATAAACCACCAAAAAAAGAAAAAAGAGGATAGTATTCTCTCTAATCTGCTCTAGATTGGCCAGCACGAGAAGAAAGGATGATGCCAACAATGAGGCCATACAGCGCCAATGCTTCAGCAAAGATGAGAATGAGAATCATTCCAACAAAAAGCTTGGGCTGTTGTGCATTAGCTCTGCCAAAATACAGTCAAATATCAGGAGGGAACATGCTTATTATGAATATAAAATTTATCTGACAGATATATATAATAGCCAGCACTGCATCCCATGTGAAGAACATACTACACCAAAATATAACAGTATAATTATCCGAAACTGGATTATGTGCCATTCAAGCGGTAAAATATTGAGCTCTATAGTCCATTGACACAAAAGCTCATTGAGGAACTCCTTAGAGACCAATTTATATAGACGTAAGCAGATTTTATAATCAATTAGCACTCTGGGATAAGTCAGGCATGCCTATGTGATACCAGGATAGGTTCAAATAGTTTAACTACCAATTGTGAGTCCCAGCTGAATAATGAATCTTGAGAAGCATTATAACTATTGTACCTAAAGTTACTATGGATGCCTCATAGAACTTTATATATACATTTCCTAAGACTGAGCCCTTCATTGTAAAAAGTACAAAGAAATATACCCACAAAAACTGGCACATGAGAATAAAAATTCATAAATATGTGATGGAAAAACAGAACCAATATTTACAAGTGCCCCCAGTCCCATACTTGGCATAATGCCTATGTTGTTGGGGTAGTGTAAATCCTAATAAATAGTGGACACCAGCTACCCGAATTTGGGGTGAGGATACTTTTGGTATTTCTACATTTGCTTTATTGCCCAAGTTTCTATGTATTTATAGTTAGGATAAGGTGGATATCTCTGTAATGTCTTGTAACATTTCTGATCATCGTAAAACCGAAGTAGCCATGGATGGATGTAACCCTAGATAATCCTGGAATCAATTGAGTATCACTTGTGGCTTCCATTTCAATTTGGATGCCAATTCTTCTACATTTAAATGCTGGTGCAGAGCAGCCTTATTCATATGATACAATGCAAAGCCTTCATGATCATAGCTCCACATCCTATGCTTCTCAAATTATATAAACAGACAGCTTCATCGAATACCATGAACATAATTCTCTTCGCAATTCCATTTTCCACAAGAAACACATGTCACTAGTATCATAATTCCAAAATTCAACAACATTATATTTAAGATTAAAAATAAACAAATAAACTATAACCCTCCAACAAACATTAAAGATGGACAATGGCAGAGAGAGTACCTAACACCAGCATCACCAACAATCCCGATAGCCATTCCGGCTGAAAGCCCAGCAAGACCACAAGCTAGACCCGACGACAGGTGTGCGTACCCATCAAAAAGGTAATACGACTTGGCCTTAGGATTAATTCCAGTACTGATAATCACAGCGATAATCAAACCGTAAATACCCAACACACCAGCCATAACAACTGGCACAATTGACTTCATCACGAGCTCTGGCCTCATTACACCCATTGAAGCCACTCCCACACCCGCTCTTCGCCGTTCCATAGGCAGCTCCCATACCTGAAACAAACAAACATTTTGGGGCATTTATTCATAAATTTCTCTTTACCTATTTATGTTCTATTTAGTCCAAATTATTTTCCAATAAGTCCTGAAAGAGTTATCAAAATACCCTAATAATAATAATAATATTCATGTAAACATTCATACAGTAAAATTGTTCATAAAATACTAAAATACTATGATTTAGATCAAATGTCCAAACAATAAAAGTTACTGGAATACAAGAATATGTTAGGAACTAATTGGATACAAGTACTTGAAGAAAAGGATTTCCTAATAAATCCCAAGTCAAATTAAAATTTTGGGTTAATTTCACTTTTGATCCCCATAACTATCACCATTTTTTTTTTCATATCATCCTAAAGTACTAATTTCATCTATTTAATCACTATTTTACAAATGAAGCGTAATTTGATGACAAAAAGAAAATTTTATAAAAAAAAAAATTCCCATCAAAATCAGATGAAATTGATAGTTTAAAAAATAAATGAAAAAAAAATGGTAACAGTTTAAGAGATAAAAAGTGAAATTAGCCCTAAAATTTTCGATTCCTTTTATTTTCGTACAGTTTCTTGAGAACCAAACAGGGAGGAAATTAAGGTTAGGTTTAGGCTTACAGGAGAAAACGAGGGCAGCTGCAGCGCCGAGGAAGCCGAAGAACGGAGCAGTTTCATCGCCGGTGAACGTAGACGACATTTTTGTTTTTCTCTCTCTTCGAATTATCGATTGCAAATTTTTCAAAGATTGAATATTGATGATCAGATCGGAGAGAGATTTGGAATTGAATAGATGTCGATCGATCACACGTTTACACAGACGGACGGACCACGCAGGAAGTTTCGTGCAAGCTCGCAACCGACACTACTTCTGTGTCACTTCTTAGTTAGTTGTATGCCACGTTTTCGGAAGAAACGGAAAATTATTGTGGTGATTTAACTTGGTTGTGATTGGTTAAATTACTGAGATTCATCACATTTCTGTCTCAAAATACAAAAGTATTAGAGGCTCAAAAAATTCTACCAAAAATTTTACCAAATGTTTTACATGGGTGTGGGATCCACATGACTCACATTGTGTGGGTCCCACAACCATGTGAAATATTTGATAAAACTCTTGGTAAAATATTTGAGATCTCTAACATTACTCCTCAAAATAATAGGATATTTGTCTTTTAATAAGACTAACCAATAATTTCTCCAAAGAAATTACGCCTACAAATGCCTATTTTGGCTAGGTTAAAAATTACTATTATTTTTATTTTTTTAATCATATAATCTTATTTATTTATTTATTTTTTACATATTTTTTAAAAAAATAAAAAATAACAAAAAATTAATTTTTAACTTACTTTTCAAAATAGGTCAAAGCCTACTTTGTTTGGATTGGAGTCTTTATTGACGTTAACTATGATATTATTTTGGTGATAGTTCAAAAAAATCTTTTATCTTATGTAATTTTTTGTTACTACAATTTTTTTTTTTTTAATTATGATTGAAAATTTTTTAATTATGATATATGCATGACTCCCTTTTGCATTTAAATAAATTATTATTTTTACTTATACGGTGACTTTACATTATTTATATTAATTTTTCTCTTTAATTTTATTATTACAAAATTAATATAATTATGTTAATATTGTTAGACTATTTAAATTATATATACAATTCATAGAGGAAGTTAGTAATTTATTGAAGAAATTAAAATCCAGTGTATCTTCTAAAAAAAATTCAAATCAGTAAGTCTTTCAATATTTAATAGGTGACATGGCGGGATGTTTACAAGGCAGCATGGCGTCTTTCAGCATGGCGGCATGTTCGGTTTTAGGACATGTCCTAAAAATTCAAATCAGCTTGAAGACCTTTTTATTTTTTTTATTTTTTTTTTAATTCATACATTCTGTTTGAAAGGTCATCCAGGTCTGTTGCTGAGAGTTGGTCGTAAAAGTCATCCCCATCTCTCATAGATGGTTCATCGTACCATTCTTGATCATTTTCTCCCATTACCAGTGATTCATGAGAGATGCCATGCTGATAGTTTGGGTATTGACTTTCATCGACAAATGTCTCTTAGCTGAAGGGATATCCTAGGATGACTAAATTACAATGTATCTTCTGATGTCTATCTTCACAGACTAGATGTCTATAATTTCCATATATGTTAATAGAGAGTTGCTAGCAAATTTTCTCCATTTATTGAGCTGGTCTTTGAGTGGAAATCTTCTGCATGGCCAAGGTCTTCAATTGAGAAGTCGTGGAAATCCTGGGAATGTTAAGGTTCCTCTGAGATACGTTTATGTTTGGCTGGATTGCACCATATTCCCTTCCACTCTGGTAATCTGCTATCTATCAATGCTTCTACATACGGATGATGTTCTTCCATCACACACAGTACTGCATGAGCAACCTTATGTCCAAAGCTATCTGTCTGATCTGGTTCTGTGAAGATTAATCTAGAGACAAAGCCGTAATCTAACAATTTTGGGGCTGTTAGATAACGAGTTTCACCCCTAATCTCTATCTCCAATGGCTCGAATGTAGCTAGATTTATCTGGCAAAGGCAAATGCTGAAATCTAGGTTACACTGACATTTACCAAAATGTTCGAACCTTTTACTGCATTTTTCTTCTTCTAAGCAAGGCTGCTCTTCATCTTCATAGGTATAGGTCCATTGATAAGCTAGGCCAAGGCAGTCAACTCTTGCTATGGAGAGGTCCTGAAGAAAATGCTGAATAATGACTAACTCGCTATTTCTGCTATCTTCGGCTAAGGTGTAAATATAGGGTTTTAGGTCTTCCATTATTTGGCTTTTCTCACAAAAAGATCGAATGATAGAATGTCTGAAGAAATACATTCTAGCACTCAATTGGTCAAATTCCTCACTGGTGAGTTGTTTGATTTCTGAGCTAGATAAGTAGGTCGGTGTTTTTTCTGGAGCTAATTTTTTAAGCTGGTTAGTTAGGGTTCGAACGGTTGGTTTTAATTGTTTTTCTTCGTCTCGGAGCTGGTCTAGCTCTTCACTGACCTTTTTGCCTTTATCCATAATTTTCTTGAAGTTTCTGGAAAGGCCTTCACAATGTCTGCACATCTGAAGAGGATTTTGAGAATCTATCTGAGGGTTAGAACTACTACTGCCTGCACTACTGCTTCCAATTATCTGGCTAACTGGAACTCCACTGGTAGCAAGAATGGTTGACCTCATCTTGCTCAATGTGTCCAGGTAATCTTTAGCTATTTGGCTAATAAAGTAACTAGTTCCTATTTGTCTCCGGGCATAGGTACTACCTGACTCAAAATCATAAAATCCTTTAAACTGGGGTATAGGAAAATTTTTAACTAATGGTTCTACTTCTATCCAGTTATGGTAAATACTAGGCTTGGTTCCTTTAGCTACTACATAAAAAGAAAAACTTTTTGACAAAGGTTTATTTTGGATCTTTGAAAAATATATACTGAGAGAGTTTAGGGCTAAAAGGCGTTTAGCTGGGTGGTTCTGACTGTTCCAAAGGTTATCTAAAAGACACTGTTGGACTGGGTCTAGGTCTATTCCTATTAATGGTCTGAATTTGTTTCTGCCTTCATGAATGGGAAGAGCGAATCCCCCAAAGTTCATGGTTTTGCTGTTCTCCATTATCTGCACAAAAATTAAACTGGTTATTTTCTTTTTCTAAATAAATTTTCCTACTTAACCAATCTGTTAACCTATTATCACTCCCTTTAATATGTTCAAACTTTACTTTATATCCTTGTCCTATTATACAGTATAAAAATTTTGCCCATATTCTAGTACTCAATTTACGCTCGTTAAGTTTATTATGAAATCTAACTATAGCTTCACAATCTGTTTTGATAGTAAAAGGTTTGTGCAAAAATAATCTAAATTTATTTATTGCATATACTACCCCTAGTATTTTCAAAATCTAAGCTGGTCATGGTCATGTCTTTTTCTTTAAATTTTCCAGAATTATATCTACAAATGTGTTCTTTATTTTTACTATCATACTTGCTGGGTTTGGCTAATAATATTATTCCCCATCCAGATTGACTTGCGTCTGTTTCTACGACTATATATTCTGATTCTAAGGGAAGTTGTAGGTCTGGTAAATTTCTACAAATGTCTTTAATTTTTCTAACTAGGGCTATATCTTGTTGATTAAAATATTTTTGTCCTGTGGGTGTGGTCTTGCTGTATAGAGATCCTATTATTTTACTAAGGTTAGGAATATATATTCGTGCATAATTTAAGATTCCTAAAAAAGATTGAACTTGTTTGTATCTTCTAATTTATCTGAATATTCTAGGATTTTCTTGACTATATGAGGTTGTAACCTAATTTTTCGATCTACTAACTCCATTCCTAAAAATTCTATATGTGGCTTATTTAATACCATCTTTTTCTTGCTAATTGTTATTCCATTGTTTATGAATTCTTTTAATGCTAAGTATAAATGATCTATATGACTATTTTTATCTGGGCTGAATATTAATATGTCATCTATGTATACCAGTATAAAACTATATTTATTAAATATACTATCCATTTTACGCTGAAATATGGAAGATGCATTTTTTAGTCCAAAAGGCATGACTAACCACTCATAATGTCCCTGTGGGCAACAAAAGGTTGTCCAAGGTATGCTTTCTTTTTCCATTTTTATTTATCAAAATCCTGACTTACAATCAAATTTGCTAAATATCTTAGCTGTCTGTATTCTATTTATGAGCTGATCATTATCTGGTATATTGTATTTATCATCTTCTGTATTGTCATTTAACCTTTTATAATTTCTAATCATTCTAGCTTTTTCTCTTTTTATCTCTGCATGATTTCTAACCATAAATGCAGCGCTCCTATGCAGACTATTACTAGGTCTAATTACTCCTAAATCTAGTAACTCCTTAATTTGTGTTCTAAATTCTTCTATATCTGTTGGCGTATGATCTATTTGTGCTGAGGTAATCCTATAATCTTTATTTTTTATATCTAAGCTGGCTAAAATTTTATTTCTTTCCCAATATTTCATGGGCCGTTCTCCTAAAATTTCTGTTGTTTCAGCTAATCATATTATCTCATCTAAATCATTTTCTGTTCTTCTGTGTACTGGTTTTTTATTTAATTTTCCTATTTTTGCAAAATTTAGTTCTAGGTTAACTGTTTGTTGAAAATCTTCTAAATTCCAATAGTCTCCTTTTTCTTCAAAATCAAAATCTTCTAAATCTTCATAACTTTCTGTGTCTAAATTTTCTAAAGAAGTATTTGCTATCTCATCAGGTATATATTTTTGAGCTAACTCGGGAAAAATATTTATACTAGGAAATAAAAAACTAGCTGGAGCTGAATCTACTCATATAGTACCACCACGCTTCGCACGCAACTCTGATGAATGGGCTATGGTGCTAAGGGCATATGCTGTAGGCGTATGTACAGTTCGCTTGAAGAAACTAATGTTGTGTTGGCTGAGAAACATGCCGCCTTGTGAACTAAGTATGAAATTAAGTCCTAAGATGAAAGGATGATTCTGTCGGGTATTTTCAATCCAAACTTGAGGTAAAGGAAACCATTCTATATGCTGATATTGAGAACCTAGATGATGAAAACTAATTTGTGCTCCATTGATTCAATGTGTGTATGTCTGTTTAGTGCCATCGGCTATACTAACTAAAGCTGGGGTTGTTAAAACTGTGCTCCATCCTGGTGGGACTAGTTGTTGTTCAATATATGATTTATTAGCTCTTGTATCTATCATGGCATCTATACTAAGGGTCTTTGCTGCAAATTTGATTACACAAGAGATCTCAACTAAATTTGGTTTAGGTATAACCGGGTAATTAAATGGTAAATATGTATTATCTGGTTGGGCTTTAGAGTATTGACTAAAGGGTTAAGAATCAACTAGGTTGACTAATTCTAACGAATTCATATGTTCTTCAATTAGTTTGTCTTTTAAAGGGTACTTATTGTGAAATTGTTCTAGCTGCTGTTTAAGCTGTCTATTTTCTAGTTCTAAACATTCTATGTCAAAACTAGTCTTAGTTTTTATCTCGTGTATTTGTAACTTAAGTTCTCTTACCTGTATTTCTAATTCTCTAATTGTTAAATGTAATTCTCTACTTTCTAGACTATGATCTTCTTTGGTATTTCCTAATGTTATCTTATGTGTCATATTTAATTTTTCTAGACAGACTATACAATAAGTTATACTGCATAATAAACATTGAGCTCTCTTATCTTTAGCTGGAAACCAATTACAATAGTTGCATCTAGTGGTATCAAATCCTAGTCCTATTTGAAAATTATGCTGACATTCAGTATCTGCATTACATTCCATCATAAAGAAAGTATCTTGAGAAGGATTCGATCCTATTTCTTAGTTGAGTTGTCCTAAAAGATTATCTATATCTGTATCACTTTCGGAATTACTATCTGAACTTATGGCTTCTATTTCATATTCATAATCACTGACTATGCTATAGACTTCTGAATCATCACTAGTTATGCTAACTATATCTTATTCTAAGTCTTCTATAATATAAAGTCTTTCTATCTGTTTATTAGTATTCGGCCTTTGTCGTTTTGGGCAGTTTTTTGCAAAATGATTAGGTTCTCCACATATAAAACAATTGCAGTTTTTACTGTTGGGTTTTCTAACATATCTTTGTTTTCTTTTATCTTTTTCTTCTTTGGGTAATTTCTTATAATTTGTCCTATTAAAAGTTCTACTTTTTCTAATGAATTTTTGTTTTTTCCATGGTTTTCTATATTTTTTCTTCCAATATTTTTCTTTTCTATATTTTCCATATTTTTTGTATTTTTTCCTATTATATTTATCTTCATATTGCTGAGGAGTATATATTACACTGCTACAAAAGCCGTAACTTTTTTTTTTCAAATCTTTCTGTATTTTAACTTCTATACATTTTTCTCTGAGCTTATAAAACGTAAAAACTATTTTAGGACCTATTCCTAAAGTTCCTCTTATTCTTAATTCTCCTATGGCTATTTTTGCTGGTAAACTTGCATAATAAACTGACCATTTATTTTCTATCTCTCTTCCTAGTTCTCCTGGTAATTTTCTAAAATATTTATTTCCTATTTCTTCATCAAAACTTTTTTCAGTTCTTGCTGCTATGGCTAAGTATTCTCTACTAAAAGGTACAATATATTTCCAACTTCCTAATGTTATTTGGTCTAACTCAGTTAATGCTACGCTTTGAGCGGAATCATTTCCTCTAGAAGGATCATATCCTATAAGTATTTCTTTAATAAAATTGGTAAAATTCCACGGGTTATTTCCTAATTCTTTGAGCTGTTTAATTGTTTCTTCATATTTTCCTTTGAAAGTTAAATAAATATTATAAGCTGAATCTCCTAGAAGTGTCTCCATATATTCCCGCATATCTGTTGATTCATAGGGACTGGTCATCCATGCTTTTACTGCATCTTTTCTCGTCTTTCTATTACTTCCTGCCATATCTGAGGGTCGAATCTGGCTAAATCTAAAAGGGTTCCTTGATTATTGACTGGTTGTAATTGTATACTCATATCTAGTTGTCTACGCTTTCCATGAAACTTATAGCTTTTATTTGGATCTGCGTGGCTACGTCCTGAACTGGCTAATTGTCTTCTTCCTCCTACTGCATAATGCATTGGTTCTATGGGATCTTCTACAGTTGGTTGTGGGTTATTAGTTCCTGAGCTTTCTGTATTCATATAAAAAGTATCTTCTAGGTTAAATTGTTCTGGTATTCTAAATATTTTGCTAGGATGTATATTATCTTCTATGATATCATCTACATATTCTGTATGAAATTCCTGATCCAAAAATGACATTGCTTCGTCATGGGTATCTACTCTGGCTAAGTATTCATAATATCTAGCATCTAATATTTTATTCATGCCTTCTAGGGTAATTTTTCTAAATTTATCTCATCAATATTATATATCTTATTTTGTGACATAGTTTTTTCTTCTATCATTACATAAAGCTGATTTATTTCACTACGATTATCTTGATTTTCTTCCCTATCTATACTGCTAAATTCATCATCTTCAGACTTTTCTAGTGCTACATATGTATACTGAGTAAATCTTACCGCATAATTTCCATCTACTGTCTGATATAATAAATTATCTTGAATTTGGTTGATTTGTTCTATTTGTTTAACTATTTGATTTATCTGATTATGGATTTTTTCAATTAATTGTTTAAATTCTAACTCTATTTGTTTTGAGCTGCTAATATTTATGGCTGAAATTAGAGTTTTTATTTATGATTTAGTGGGAAATTTTTCTAAATTTAAATCTATTCTTTTTTGTAAAATTGAACTACACTAGTCTTGGATATAATCTAATTTTTTATCTTTATCTTTAATTATACTGCGATTATTACGGAGATGATCTATGGATGAAATAAAAAGATTACTAATTTTATCTATGTCTTTTTTGATATTTTCTGCAAAGTTAATCTGATAATCTATGATGCTATTTAGCTGGGGATTATGTTCACTATGAAGCTGATGTGTACAAGTATTTTCGAAATTACAATGAAATTTATTTTTATTTATGTTGAGATGATGGTTATGGCTGCTGACTTCTAAATCTAGATACTCTACTTTTTTTTATACACAAAATTAACTCCTACTTTAAAATTATTAAAAGCTACTATAACATGAAATTTATAACTAAAATTTCCAAAAATAAAAACTACTCTATTACCATAAGCAAAATGCATAAACTAACTTAAATTGTCCTAAAACCGAACACTGCTCTGATACCAATTTTTGTTTGAGGGGGTTAGTGGTCTACCACTATTTTGAAATTGGGCTGAGAATTATCTAATTAATTCTATAGTTATGCTAATAGGTCTTCAAGTTGTTGTATGTGTAGACAACCCATTTTTTACCGTCCTCAAGACTTGGACGTCACCATTTGAACACTCAGTGATTATCCATGTTTGTGTTCGTTTGGAGTTCCCAGAGGTCTCGGCTCGCGCGCCTTGCCTCAGGATCTCCGAACTCAACCGTTTAGTGTCTGGTTTCACACCAAACACTTGTGTTTTGCCTTGGAGGGGCAGGGAATGCCTTGTGAGGCATCCCCACACATCACCGGCAGTGGCTAGAGGTCACCGGCTGGTTTTTGCTGCCATCGGCACTATTTGTTGCCGGTCGGCACTTTTTGTTGCAGGTCGGCACTATTGATTGCCGGTCGGCACTCTTTTTTGCCAAAATGGCATTTTTGGCCGGCCGACTACTGTGCATCTGCTTTTGCAGATATTTTAAGACAGCTGTCTTGCTTTTGGCTCCCCTCCATACACGTGTATGGAGGGATCTCCCTCTATAGAAGCTTGTCTTGTAAGCTTTACAAGACAAAAGCTCTATAAGAGAGAGCCTTGTCTCTTGGTTTTGAAGGTTAGAGACTTTAGACATTTTAGAGAGAGAGAAGACAGAGGAGAGCTCTGGTTTTAGGGTTAGGGTTAGATACACACTCTATCTCTCTTTTACTCTCTTTGTATTCTAGGTGTTTTAGTCCATACTATTGCACACAAACACCTAGTGTTTCACCTTCCTTTGGCTCCTGAGGTTCTAAGGGGCTGATTTTGGTGTTTTGGTGTTGGATTCAAGCCAAGGAAGGCCATTGGAGCATCATTGTTGAAGAAGGCTTCAAGGGTAAGAATCTCACCCCTTTATTCCCCATTTTTGCACCTTATTTCCTACCATCTTAAAATCGTTTTTGAGCTTTAGTGTAATAATACAAAAAAGTTCTGTTTTTAGACCCTCTTGATTGTTTATTAAGGGTGTTTTGTGGTTTTGAGGGTGTTTGACCCCTCTTAGGCCTTGAAAGGCCCCATTTTGTGCAAGTTTCGAGACTTTGGTGTTTGGGCCTCTTCACCACTGAAATCTTGAGGGATTTCAGTGGTGAAGATGGTGCCTTAAAGTCTCTAAAAGGAGAGGGCCACCCCTCTCCTTGTTGTCCTTAAAATGGACCATTTTTGGCCTCTTGAGAGAGCACCTAGCTAGGCCTTCATGTGACCATGCCTTAGTTGTTTTTTGTGCTTAATTGTCATATTATGCCTCTGATTTTTGTTGGTTTTGGGTACACCATGCATGCTTAGCAATACCTACCATGTAATGCCTTATTGTTGCCTTAATAATGCCTTAGGTTGTTAGCCTTAGTTCTAGCATGTTTTAGGCTTAGTCTTGTGAAGGTTTTGTGCATATTTTGCCATGGTTTTTAGGTCTGTCCATGGTTGTTTGGGTCGGATTTGGCATGCTTAGTATAGCCCCTTTTGCATTCCGGTTGTCTGGCCTTAAGCATGTGAATGTATAGCATGACATTTTTGTATTGATTTTGGTAATTTGGAACCATCTACCATGTCATTTCAGTCCCATTTGCATGCCTATATGTTTACCTTGGACGCATCTTTAATGCTTTGGAAGCTTGTGTAGTATGCTCCATGTTTTGGCACTTGTGCATGCCTTTTGAATTTGAGCCATTTAGATGCCATCTAAGTGGTCTTTTGGGCTTTTTTTATGTGCTAAAAATTCTGTTTTAGTCATTTAGTTCATGCCATGTTTGGTCTTGCTAAGTGTAGTTCAATACTCCATTGGTTTACTTTGAGCACTTGAGTCATTTGTTGCATGCTTAGCTTGATTTGTTGCTTGGTTTGGCACCATGTTTTAACATGATTTTCAGAGCTTATGTTGCATGCTAATTGTCCATGATATCCTTCTTTCAAATGTGTTTGAGAGTTGTCCAATTTGTGCCTTAAGTGTTGGCCTTAACATGTGCATGCGTGTATGGGTGTTTCGGTCCCTTGTTTTGGTCACTTTGGCCCTTGTTTTAGGCCTATTTAGACTTGCCTAAATCATGCCTAAGCCCATCTTTTTCATCCATTTGCATTGCCTCATGTTTGCTTGTATGCTTGCATAAGTGCCTTGCCATGCCATGTTGCATCCTTAGCTTGTATGCCTAGGTTGCATTGCATCTTGCATGCATGCCTTGTTCCTTGACTTTGTGATAGGAATTGGGTCTTGATTTGTGTGTTTGGTTTGCATTTCATTTGACATGAAAGTTGCACACTTGGTCACTCGGGCCATCATGCATGGAAATGCGTGATTGGTGGCCCGAGAATCGAGACACATGCCCCTTTAAGTCACAAACATGATAAGGGACATGAATGGTGCATATATGCTTTGAATTGTGCTGCCATGCTTTGCCTTGCCTTCTGTTGCTGTCAATTGCAGATTCGGCAGGAACACTTTGCCGACCGGCAGTGTCAAGTACCGACTGGCAATCCCTTCTCTGCCGATAGCTTCATTTTGTGCCGATGGCCATAACACACTGCCGGTGACAGTTCCATTCAGCCGGTGGCATTCCCCGATATCCAAGGAAGCAGTCCTGAGGTTTTGACAGCCTCCAGAGGAGTGAAGGAAGGAAAACAGAGGCAGTCTATGCATGGCGGTGCGTTTCCGAGCAAGATCCGGGCATGCGCTGCATTTGGCCCTCCTCCCGAGGCGGTTTATCTGTTTTCCTAGCTTAATTAGTTTATTAATTAATTAGGCGATTTGTAATATTAAGTAGCTTGCGTAGTTAATTAATTTGTATTATTTATTTGGTCCCTCCGAGCGAGGGCAAATCTGTAATAAGTGTGGGTGAGTGGCGTGTATGTCTTCCAATCCCCACTTCTTTCTTCCCTTTTACTTACCCGCTTTGATGGTTAGTATTAGGGTATCTTTAAAATTAGCATACTTTATGCTATGCATGAGTGCATTCATGCATTTGTATTGCATGCATCAGGCTCGGTACATCACGCTAACTGCATTTGTACTTCAAATTCAAAACTGAATATGTGATAGTTGTGCATTTTCACATGCCATTCATAGATTAGCCGAGCCTATTCTAGTAACATGTTGTATGCGATGCATTAGGCACTTAATATGTACTTGGATCATGCATGTCTGCTAACAAGTTATTTGTTTTGGCGTGGAGTACTATGTAAGTATTTTAAAATGTTTTAGCATCTCGCATGCGTGTGAATGTTAACATGATAGCATGCTTACCATGCGGCTAAATGCTTATGTGATAAATTGTTTGAATGCCTGTGGGTGAAGGTTGGATTGTTTGAGATGGAAAAACTCGTTGAAATCCATGTTTTAGCCTACTTGAGAGTAGCAAATTCCAAAGCGCTTTTCAAAACAAACGGATATGCAATGCTTGTTTCCAAATTAGGCAATCTAGTCTATACTTGTTTGCTGCGCGCATAACATAGTAATTCTAGGCTAATAAATGGAATAAGAACACATAACGTTTTCAAAAACGGATATCACGGTTAGTAGAGGCCGGTCTTCGGACTGGGCGAGAGGGGGTGCTCATAGCTGACCTTCCCCAATCGTACCCTAGCTCCCGAGCCGAGACAACTCCGGTGATGACGGACATGTGGCCTTCGGCACCGAGTCAGGGTTTCCTAAATTTCCCCATTTAAAAAATATTTAGGTGGCGACTCTGTATCTGGCAAAGCAGTCCATGTTTGGCACTTCTTTTCAAAAATCTGTTTCTCAAAACGATTTGCCAGATTTGGACTCTTTGGTTCAAGATTAAGAACCGTGACACAAATTGAGTCCGAACTGTAGTAGCGAGGGCCCCTCCGCGGGCGCGTCTACAGTATGGCTAATTTTAAGGCTTCTTGTTTTACAGTTAGCTGTTTATTTATCTGAGAAATTTTTAAACTGTAATTTTCTAAAGATCTGCCAGAAGCTAATGATAAAAGAAACTGATATCTTGATATTTGATCTTCTAATTCTTGTATGAGTTCCATACTAGTTTTGATTTTAAACCTAAGTTTATCTTCTAAGGGCATAAAGTTTTGACTTTTTTAAATTTCTTTTATGGACAATATTTCCTTAATATTTCTACTCAGGTTGCTCTCCTTTTATTCTAAAATATTTTTCTTTGGCAAAAACCATTTTTTGGCAATGTTTGTTTTCATTACATGTACTCCCACCTTAAAGCTAAGTTTCGTTCAACATAGTATATTTTTATTTTCTAAATTTTACCTTTCCCTTTCTACCTACAATTTGCCCTTCAACGCCTAACCACGGCTAACACGGGCTCTTCAGCTAAGGTCACTCAGTAACAAAATAGAAAATAGCAGATACTACGAAGGTTCAAAGCGTGTAATATTAATGAGCAAACAAGCATTCCATAAACTTAGTTTTTCCAAAAAGAAAATAAATTTTTAGAATAGAAGAGTTACCCTTTTGAAATATTTAAGGAAAAAGAGAAACTACTCACACTTCATATTAATAAGAAATATACTTACAAAGATTATATTACAGACTCCGAAATTCTTAAAGACTTAGTACACTTAGAGGTTTTTGAGAAGGGTTGGAAATTTTACAATGCAAAGTGAAGGGGTATTTTTCATTCTGCCTCTTTCGTTGGCAAGCATGCCAATTTATACAACACTAAAAGAAAAAAAAACAAAACTCAAAAAGTTTTGCTCAACATTTCACGTCTAAAACTTTCCTAAGGGTCAAAACCTATGTTGGCCTAGACTTAGGCTTTTTGAAAGCTAAGTAAAGACAAGACTATATATGTATACAATTATATGCCTCTTTTGACGATATTTCTACGTATAAAAACAAATAGAGGGTTTGGATATTGATGCTGGGTACTGCTTTGGGCCCCATCGCACATCATTCAATCCTCCCTTTTTGACAAAATTTTGACACTATAATTTATTACAGGACACGTATAAAGATTTTCACAGCTTTTTTTTAATAAAGCAGGATAGGGTTTATTTGCTTTGTCAAAGTAGTGAGTGAAGGAAAATCCTTATCACTGACAGACTCAGATAATTACAGACAAATATCTACAGAATTTTTGTCTTTTTCTGGCGTGCGCTTTGTCTGATAATTGAATGGAAGCCTTATCTTCTACGGATTTTGTCTTCTTTTGCTGGAATATCAATTATTGATGTTGACGCTTGGTGGCTGATTCTTCAAAGCGGATTCCTTGTGGAATTTTTATTTCATGTAAATATTTTGTGAAAGTGTCATTCGAGAAGTTATGAGTTAGAGAGATATGGAGAGTAGAGAAATCAAGAAAGATCTGGAGAGTTGATGACAGAAATAAGAAAGAGAGAGAGAGTTGGGTAGTTGAGATCTAATAGAGAGGTTATTGAATGGTCTAGGAGTATTGCTCCATATTATTAGACACTTTACACTTGTTAAGTTTTTTTCTACTAACCTAACAAAAAACAAAATACTAAGGCCTGGTTTAGGAACTTTCACTTTTAGTTAAAAAGTTAAAAAATCATTATAAGTTGTCATATCATTCTCTTTATTTTTTTTACATATGTTTTTCATAAGAAATTATTAAAATAACCTGTCCCAAACGAGGCCTTAGTCTTATAAGTTTAAACAATTATATTGAGTTGGGACACACCTAATAGGTATGAGAGAGATGAGATAGATTTGGGGAACACAAATCTTTGACGAGTTGATATTTAAAAAAATAAAAAAAATAAAATTGGGAGTTTTTTTTTTTTTGATTCGATGGAAAGATAACAAAAGCAATAGCAACAGATAGAACAATGGGCTAAACAAGCTTAAGCCCTTTCACAAGATAAACCAACTATATCTACAACAAGCAAATTAGCAATTTCAGGAGGGGGGTTGTCTAGCACTACCAGATTATCTCCATGAGACACTCCTATATTTGCTAGTCTATCAGCACATTGGTTTCCTTCGCGGAGGATGTGGCGAACCGCACAGTTGCACCTGTGCATTAGGAATTTGATGTCCTCTAGAAGTGCTCAGTAGGGGTAGTTACTAGGTGTAGTAGAATTGATGTGGATCACCACTTGTTCTGCATCAGCTTCAATCAAAACATCTCTCATGCTTTTCTCCAAAATGATGGTGAGACCTCTATATATTCCCCAAAGTTCAGTTTCCTCACTCTTGGTTGATTCCAATTTCCCATGAAATCCAAAGATCCAGGTTCCGCGAGCATCTCTACACAAACCACCATAACCAGCAGGACCAGGGTTGCCTTTGGAGCATCCATCGGTGTTGAGCTTGATTTTTCCTGCACAAGGAGGGCACCAATTAGTTTTAAAGTGTAAGTAATCACCTGTGAAGTGGTCTGTGTGGAAGGCATAATGTATTTCTGCAGCTTCATGTTGAATTTGTCGCACTAATTCCTGGGTATGGATGGCCTCCTAATTGAACACCACATTGTTTCTAGCTTTCCATAATCGCCACAAGGTCACAACAAAGACAGTATCCCAGGGGATATTAAAACACCCTCTGTTTTTGCTTTTTAAATTATGCTGGAGCCAAGTGTCCAAGGAACTGAGAGTATTGAGAGCTCTCCAATTGTGATGGGTTAGTGTCTCCCATACTTCTACAGATTGGTGACACTCTCGTAACAAGTGGTTCAGGTCCTCGCAATAGAGCTGACAACAAGGGCATGTGTCATCGGTGGTAAGGCACCTAATCTTCCTTTGGTGATTGGTGAGAACTTTGTTAAGCATCAGCAACCAAATAAACCCCTTCAGTTTTGGGGGAATTTTGAGTTTCTAGATCCAGTGCCAGATAACTGGGCCAGTGTCCAGAGATGAGACTTGTAGCCCTAACAATAAAACAACCAGTGGAGGAGCCAATCTAGTATGGGTTATCCCCTAGCTCCACAAATTATGGAAGGTGGATCTGTTGGATTTGAGGTTGCAAAAGTTGTGGCAGGACATTAGCAGCCCCTTCCATATCCCATTCACCTTCCTCATTGATTATAGTAGCAACAACAACATCCTCTGTGATATGTGGACCTGGAAAGGTAGAAACAAGAGGCCCATTTCCACACCACCAATCTTTTCAAAATGAAATGGATTTGCCATTACCCACTGACCATTTAGTTCCCTTAGCTAGAATGGCTCTAGTCTTCATGATGCTCCTCCATGTATGAGATGCATTTGTGGTAGAAGGCCAATTGGAGAAAGTGTGCTTGTGTAAGTATTTGCCCCTGAGGATTTTGGTCCAGGAAGCATCCTTGTCAGAGTTTAGCTTTCATCCCAATTTAGCTAAGAGTGCAACATTCTGATCTTCAGCTCTTCTAAGGCCTAGACCTTTATCTTGTTTGGCTTTACATACTTGTTTCCAATTGACCAAATGGACTTTTTTCCTTCCTTCTTGATCACCCCATAGGAAATTTCTATTCAGCTTGTCAATGTGTTTGCAAATGCTTTGGGGAAGTTTAGTGGTTTGCATGAGGTAGGTAGGTATTGAAGATGAAATAGCCTGAATAACAATAGCTCTGCCGGCTAAAGATAGAGCTTTGGCTTTCCAAGAGGATAACTTTCTCTGAATTTTTTCAATGACACCATTAAAAATGTTTTTGCTGACCCTACTGTGGATAAGAGACACTCCAAGATATCTACCAAGGTCTTGAGTTAAGCTGATATTACACAAAGAGCTGAGCTCGTTGGCTAAATTCCTATGGATATTGGGGGAGATATACATTTTGGATTTTTGGAGGTTGATTCTTTGCACTGAAATGCAGCAAAATTCATTCATGGTTTCCAAGATTGTCTCACAGTTAATTTGATCAGCTTTGGCAAATATGAGGAGATCATCCGCAAAAATAGATGGGAGATTGGTGGGCTGTTTTTGGAAGCTTTCAACCTCATCCATTTTCCTATATCCACCTGCACTCTGATCATATTAGATAATCTCTCCATGCAAAGAACGAACAAATATGGTGAAAGAGGGTTACCTTGTCTAAGACCATGACCAAGGTTGAAATTGTCCATGGTTTCACCGTTCCATAAGATAGAAAAGTTCACAGAGGACACACAAGACATTATGAGATCAATCCAATGTTGGTTAAGATTGAAATCTTCAAGGGTAGCTTTCAAAAAAGGCTAGGAAATTCTATCATAAGCCTTTTCTAGATCGATCTTGATAATAATGCTACCATGTTTACCTTTTTTATGACGTAAAGTATGGATCAACTCTTGAGCGATGATGATATTGTCATGGGTTGATCTACCGGGGATAAAGTTGCTTTGGTTAGGGCTGACAAGATCATTGATGAGAGGCCGAATGCGATTGACTAAGATTTTAGACAAGATTTATACAAAACATTGCAGAGGCTAATAGGGCGAAATTGTGTGATATTCTCAGGAATTTCAAGTTTGGGGATGAGTGCAATAAGAGTGTGGTTCACAACAGGAGGTATAAGTTTAGAGTGGAAACGGTTCTTGATAAAATCACAAACATCACTCCCAATCAAATCCCAAAATTTCTGGTAGAAAATGGCTTGAAAGCCATATTTTCCAGGAGCCTTGAAAGCACTAATGTTCTTGACAGCAATCCAAATTTCCTCATTAGTAATATTTCTCAACAGAAGGTTATTCTCATCATGCGAAAATTTATGAGTAGAAATATTACACCAATGATCTAAGACAGTCACAGGATCATTATTGAATAAGGTCATGGAATAGCTCTGAATGTGACTACGGACTAAGAGTGGGTTATCAATTCACACACCTTGGTCGTTTTTCAGAGAGTCAATCCTTAATTTCTTTCTTCTAGTGATGGTAGAGACATGAAAAAATTTAGTGTTCCTCTCTCCTTGAGTGATCCAATTAGCTCTAGATTTTTGAAACCAAAGAATTTCTTCTTGAAAAAAAGTTATATTATATTGATTAATAAGATCTTTTTCCAAACGAAGGAGGTTATGAAAAGGGAAAGTAACGGAATATTGAGCTTTTTGGATCCCCTCAATTCGAGATAAAAGCCACCTTTTCCTTTTAAAAATATTCCCAAAAACATCTTTATTCCAAGTAAGAGAATTAGTGGCAACAGAAAACAGGTTGTCCTGAATGGAAGATGCATGATTCCAAGAAGACTTAACAATATCCTTATGGCCCTGTTTGATAGAGCTGTGGAAAAGTGATTATAGCTTATAGCTTATAACTGTGAACATAAGCAGATTTTTGACTTATAAATTAAGCTTCTCCTCCCCCACTCAAAGAATAAGTTGATTTTTGACTTACAAAAAGCTATAAACTGTATTGTTAAGTTGAACTAAACACATCAAAATAGCTTAAATTAAGCTAAAAACTGAAATAAGCTAGAAATAAGCCCTACCAAACAGGGCCTATATATAGAATGAGATAACCAAGCAGCTTCAAAACGAAAAAGACGATTAACAGGGTTGAGTTTGGTTATACTTTCAGTGTAGACCATAAGGGGTGAATGATCCGAATAAGTCCGAGGTAAGTTTCTGCCTGCTTCTTCAGGGAATGTGGTTCTTCATTCCGCATTGCAAAGAGCACGATCTAATCTTTCCATAGTGTTAGCCATACCTTGCCTGTTATTGGACCAAGTGAATTTCGAGCCTGTGCAACCAAGATCCATAAGTCCACAGCGGTTGATATTGTCAAGAAACTTTCTGCATCTGTAGTTTTGCCTATTTTGTGAGAAGCTCCTTCGTTCATTCTGACCCATGATGTCATTGAAATCGCCCGCAACAAGCCAAGGGCTACTTATGGTGTTTGCAGAGTTTTCCAGCTCATTCCATAGGTTTTGACGCATGCCAATATTTGGGCTAGCATAAATAGTAGCTAGGACCCAATCTTTATAATTTTCTCTTTTCACAATGGCTTGGATGACTTGGGAATTGGCAATATGAGCGCTAACAGATACTTGTGAGGGGTCCCAAATTAGCCATATACCTCCAACTCGCCCAACAGGATCTACAATGGTAGAGGCAGTAAACCCCAAGTGATTGAAGAAAAGTCCCATAGAGCTAAAAAAAACTTTTGTTTCAAACAGAGCCACAGCATTATAGTGATGAAGTCTAACAAGTTCTCGAAAGTTTCTTCTGAAGATTTTGTTGCCGGCTCCCTGACAGTTCCACAGCATAACATTCATTGATGAACGATTAGGAATGATGGGTAGCGGATCTGTGCTAGCCAGACCAAGATATTTACTCACTATCTTTTTGGATAGCTCTGATGGCCTTAGAGCTGCCATCTATGTTGCCTGCAGAAGTCTTCCTCCCACGCTTACCCACCTGGGCTCGATATTCAGCCTTATCTCTTCTATCCACCACTCGATGTTTACTAGGTGAATGGCTATGCTCTTTGGTTCGAGGTATGATCCCATCGAGCTGTGCTGCACCCTGGTAATTTGAGCTACTGGAGTCTCCGAGTCCTCGCTGGTGCTGGAGTGGCTGGAGGTGCTCATTATGGATATCAGGTGGTTTTTGCTTTAGATCAAAGGTGGCAGTGGAATTGCCTAACAACATGTTTGAAGCTTAAGACAAACCACACGCATGAGTGAATTGTTTTGTAAAATACCTAAAAAGTATGGAGGATGAGAGGTGATTTAGGCAATCTAGGCTTCTACTTTCAAGCCTTTCGCCTCGTTTGGGGAGTTGAGGTTTGGGCTTTTTTTGACTAAAATAGTCACAAAAAAATAAAATAATTTTTTTAACTCAATAAAGCAAAATATCACATTTAATCCATAATTATTACATTCTTTTTTCACAAAAAGTCAAAAAAACCAAAAAAATTCTTTCCAAACGAAATTTTTTAACCCCAGACTAAAAAAGTCAAAAAATAAAAAAGCCAACCCACTTCCCAAATGAATTTGTTTCTTCTCCTTAATAGAATTCTCTATCAGCTGTGATTGATTTGGAACTTCCTCTTGCTCAACAATAGGGCTTTCAAATTTTTTTAGTGAATTTACATGCTTCTATCATGTAGTGTTTTAAATCTTTCTACACCTCCTATAAAAAGAAGTAATATTTTAAAAAATTATTCATAATTTTGAAATATCATAGTGGCATTAGCATTCGGCCAACAATTTGATTTTGTTTTTCGCTTAGCAAAGTAAATGAGTCAAATTGTCTCTATTTAGGAGTAGTATGAAAAATTAGGCGTTGGCTTCTGTCCAGTCCTTAATCGGACTGAACCGTATTGTTGAGCCCGTGGGAGCCCACCACGGGTCCCGTTTTGATAATCTGAACCGTTCAATGTGTAGAACTCGTCGAGTACTATAAGCCTATAAAAAATCAAATTAATCGGATATCGGTAGCTATGTGATCAAATCAGATTTTTGTCAACTGTTAATTTATTCATTGTCTATTTTTTTTATACAAAACTGATTTGATCACATAGCTACCGATATCCGATTAACGTGATTTTTTATAGGCTTATAGTACTCGACGAGTTCTACACATTGAACGATTCAGATTATCAAAACGGGACCCGTGATGGGCTTCTACGGATCCAACAGCACGGTCCAGTTCGATTAAGGACTGGAGAAGCCAAGCCCAAAAAATTATTACGGGGAATCCTAGTCTATCTACACATCATCATAATCTTATGTGTTTATTATTTATATTTTTTATAAACAAAAAGATATATAAATAAGCTAATCCACATATACTGCTATAAAGAATTATTCCTCAGCACTACATAACAATTTGTAGGAGATCCCACTACACCTACATCAGGGTTGAAACAAATGTCCCACTACGTGCTCTGGGCACAAAAGAGTAGGCTTAATGTCCCACTACGTGCTCTGGGCACAAAAGAGTAGGCTTAACCTCACAAAGTGGTAATAAATACCAAAATTCAAATGAAAAATATTAGAAATTTCAAAAATTTTATCGAATTTTTTACAAAATGTATCACATAGGCGTGAAACCCATACAATGTGAGTCCCATGTAGGTCACACACTCATGTAAGACATTTGATAAAATTTTTAATAGAACTTTTAGAATTTCTAATATTACTCAACCCGAATATACCCACATAAATAACTACCAGCTGATCTATTATGATGGTTTTTGAATTATTAAGTAATTAGGATTGAGAGAATTTGAGGGTGTTATCCATCATGGGTTTCGATTCGATAATCTGAACAGTTTATTTTGTAAAACGGTTTATAGATTATTTTTTTTAGACAAACAAAATAAAATAAAGATATTAAAATTGACTAATTAAGTAAATTTTTTCATAAATAATATACAATAAAATGTCACAAAATGAACCGATTAAATTATCAAAAAAAAAGAAATTTTTTTAAAAAACCTTCTTAATTTGTAAAAATTTTTAAAAAAAGAAAAATAAAAACCAACAATTACTCCATTTCAAAGTTGGTGTACCAAGGGGTTTGATTAGGGGATAATGTGGTGGGGTCAATACACGAAGACAACTGTAGACGCGGTTCAAAAACCTTCTTTGACGTCAGGACCAGAGCGGTGAAGACTTGCACCTCTGGTCCAAACGCCGTGGTTTCACCATCTAAATCCCGAAAACGCCGACGTTTTTCCCCCATGCCCCAAATCCCCCGTATTTAAAAAAGAAAAAATGTACAGACAAGACTGACACACGAAAGAGAGAGAGAAAAAGCATCTTCGAAGTCGTCATTGGCAACAGCTAAGCCAAATATATATCACTTTCTTTTTTCTCTTTCTGAGAAGACGAAGAAAAACTTCGAATCAGCTCTGCGTTGATTCTCTGGTAAGCATTTTATCTTCAATATTTTTTTGTTTTTGTTTTTGTTTTTGTTTTTGTTTTTGTTTTTGTTTTGTTTTGTTCTAATCGATCGCATTTCCGATCTCTTTACCTATTTTCGATTTCACGGTTTCGATCGTCTTCTCGGTGTTTTGAGTGAATTGATTTTTGGTATTCTCTGAATTAGCTCTCGATTTTGTGTAAATTTGTGTTTTTGACCGTGTATTTAGCAAGTTTGATTTTGTATATGATGTAAAAGTTTGATTCTCTGTTTTAGCACGTTGAGAATGGAAATGTTTTGCGTTTGGTGAAGTGAATTTGGTCAACTCCTCATAGTAGTTTAGGTTTCGCCAAGCTGTGAATTTTGTTGAAAGATTTGGAAATAAATTCTATCATAAACATACAATTACAAATATCCACACACTATCTCTATCAAATGCATATCGTGTGTTTGGATGAATTGGACCGATTGGAACGATGATGGAGAGCGTATGGAAATATGAAAATGCTTTTAGACCAACATTTGGGATGTGGCACGCAGGAAACTGACCTTCGACATTCAGTTTCCCGATCATCTCAAAAAGTATTGTTACTTCCGATTTCATTTCTTTGCAACATAGCATACGGCTGCACAATCTTGAAATCACTTTGATGAAATAATGAGTATGAATTATGAAAGAAACTTATTTCTTCCCATGATGCTAGCTAACTAGGTTACCTAAACTAAGTAGATATTTTTTGTGCTTGTTCTAATGTGAAAAATTGTGGTGCTGAATACCTATTAAGAACTTGACGAATGAGGTAGGGAGGAAATAACAGATTCAAGAGATCCACAGCCTTTTCTGCCCTAATTGAGTTCTAAATCTAAATCAAACCTAAGAAATAATTGTCTTAAAAGCATATTGAAATTTTTTTGGTTGCACCATAACAAAAAATACTGCATTGACATTAGGAAACACAAATGCTAACAACTGTCCCGAGCATTAGTTAATATATGGACTTGGATGAAAAGTGTTTTGGAAAAAAGATAAAGAGGTTGATATTTTATGAAATTTATGAAAAAATATTTTGAATGGGTAAAAAGTGTCTTGTGATCTTTCCGCTTTTTGTCTTTTTCTTGTGTCCTAAGGACACGTGTTAGCAAGACCCTTTCAGGAAGTGAGTGGTGGATGTTCTTTGTAGTTGGAAAGGGGGCGGGGTTGGGAGAAAGTGTTTGAAGGCTTGGAACTTGGCGCCATTGTGTTTGATGTGGTTGATTTGGTTGGAGCGTAAGATAGATGAATTTTCTAAGGGGTGGCGGTCCTGGTACCTTTTTTGAAAAATAGATTCTTTGTGATTTTGTATAGCTGGGTCTTGGGGAAAGTGGTTCCGGATTTATATTCTTTGGCAGATTTCGTAGATGTATTTGTTAGCATATTCTTGATGCTCTTCTTTTAATAAAAATACTCTTATCAAAAAAATATGTATGTATATATATATATTTTCTTTGTTTTCATTTTACATAATTATAATAGTACTAATAATAATAATAATAATTTATTATTATTATTATTATTAATTACAGAAGAATCATGGTGCATTCAATATTTGAGTTTGAAGAATTTATGAATTGTTTGCAATATACGTATTGCAGTACAGAAAAATGTTCCACACTAATAATAATAATAATAATTTATTATTATTATTATTATTAATTACAGAAGAATCATGGCGCATTCAATATTTGAGTTTGAAGAATTTATGAATTGTTTGCAATATACGTATTGCAGTACAGAAAAATGTTCCACTGAAAACAGTCTCTGACTGGTGTATGAATTTAGATGTTCTGTGATATCTTTTTTCTTTTTTCTTTTTTCTTTTTTCTTTGTCATTTGTTTTTTTAACCTCTTTCTTCTAATTATGTTCTTATATTATATGTGACATCTAATACTAATTGTATAATTTGTATTCTGAATTTTACCTTGGACTTAAATATCCACAAGGATTTTAAATTTTCAGGTAAGGTCAACAATATAATCTTCCTTGAGAAGTTTGGTGCTTGCATTGTTCAATTGAGGTACACATTCTACAAAATTTGACATTTGGATAGTTTTGTTGCACTATTTTTTTTTTTTTTTTAAATATTTGTTAGTTGTGTCATGAGATTTATCATCTGCATTCAAGGACTTCATGTTTTTTACAATTAGTAGTAGGGGTGGTCGCAGGTTGGTTGCGGCCACGAAACTTCTAATCCGTCATCCGTTCGCCGGATTGGAGAAAATCCATAGTAGGGGTGGTCGCAGGTTGGTTGCGGCCACGAAACTTCTAATCCGTCATCCGTTCGCCGGATTGGAGAAAATCCATCCACATCCATCTGCCAATCCGGCGGATGCGGATTGGTGGATGGATGCGAATTGGGTTGGCGGTTTAAAATTTTATAAATTTTCAACATAATTTAACATGTGTACTTCCTCAAAAAAAGAAAAAAAAAATGTGCACTTCTTTTCTCAACCACCACCTATGTGCAATGCATACATAAATAAACACTGTAGTGGGCAAAGCAAACAAACACATATACAGCAAAAACACACAAACAATAGTATTACAAACAGTGTGTGCGCGCGCTGTGCATGCATAATAATAGACTTCTATTCTATTAGAAGTCTTCTATTAATAGAATATAACAACTTATAATAGAATAGTATTACAAACTAGTTCAAACATTGTGTGTGGGATCACAGAAGACTTCTATATCAGTTTGCATTGCTGCAATATACAAAAACAACCTGTTCAGATTTAGATTCAAACAAACAAACACTCTATTCAGATTCAGTTACACAGTGTGCTGTGCATGCATATACAACAAACAAACAACCAGTGGGCAGTGGGCACAAACGAACTCTGTTTTTCCCATTGGGCACAACAAACAACTTGGACAATGGGCGCAACAATGCAACACAAATTTTCAACATACAATCACCTAAAATAAAGTATTGCAATCTAAGTAGCACGGACACGGACACGGACACGGGACACGACACGGACACACGGACACGCAATTTTTCAAAAAATGGGGGACACGACACGTTGGGGACACGTTTAATATATATAATTTTATTTATATATTATATGTAAAATTAAAAAATATATACTATTTGTATTTATTTTTATTTATTTATTTTATTTATTATATGCAAAATTAAAAAATATATACTAATTTTATTTATTATATGTAAAATTAAAAAATAAATATATTATTTGTATTTATTTATATTATTTAAGACCAAAAGAAAGGTTAGGGGTTATATTATTTATTTATTTATATTATTTATTATTAGTATATAATTTATTATTAGTATATAAATATATATATATATATATGTATATATATTGTTAGTATATAACGTATATAGCTATCGATGGTTGCGTCGAAAATTTTAGCGAGAGAGAGAGAGCAGAGAGGGTCAAACAATGCGCAGAGAGGGAGACGAGGTCAATGGTCAATCGATGGTCAAGCGAGGGCGATCGATGGTCGATCGAGGCGCAGAGAGGGAGGCGAGGAAGACGAACAGATTAGGGTTTCTTCTCTCTGTCCTCAATCTGTCTCTCTCTTCCCTCGACCTATCTCCCTCTCTCTCTCTTCCCGCGATCTGTCTCTGTCTCTAGCTCTCTCTCTTCCTCCTCTTCAACAGTTCTAGGGCTTCTTCGATCCACCCACCAGCGTGTCTGAATCGTGTCCTCGCGTGTCCAACCTCGTGTCCGACTCTGAAAAATTCTGAAAAAAGGGGGACACGCAGGGGAGTGTCGGACACGTGTCAACAGCGTGTCGTACGCGTGTCCGTGTCCGACACGTGTCCGACACTAATACGCAAGCCTCAGGGACGTGTCCGTGCTTCATAGATTGCAATCATCCAAAATAAAATATTACACTCATCCAAAAAATTTAAAGCGTCTTAATACAATCATCCAAAATAAAGTATTATAGTCATCTAAAGAAAGTTTCAACCAATGGTCATATTTTCAAAATAACTTAAAAAGAAACAATAAAGGCATTGATTTCTTTGAGCCAAGCCATGAGCCATCTAAGTCTGTATAACAAAAAAATGAAATTATTTAATAAGGAAAACACTAAAAAGTCACAAAATTTAATAAAGGGGAAGTATTTTACCAATGATATTAAACTTAAATAAAATAACTCTCCAAACTTGGGCTTGAACATGAATTTGATTTCGAAACAACTACACATAAAACATATTACAACAAAAACATGTGAAGTGAAGATAATGAATTTTGAATAATACAAAATCAATAAAATTTAAAACAAAATAAATCATTGTATATATATATTACCTGAATCATATTGTTGTTCAAAATTTTCAACATCATCCATTGCTTGCCGAAGGCATGTTGGAATGTTACTTCGAAGCCAATTTTGTGTACAAACAAGAACCTTCACCATATTGGGAGCAAGTGAACTACGGAATGGATCAAGTATATGACCTCCTGCACTAAAGCCGACTCAGAAGTAACAGTGGAAACAGGCATTGCCAACACATCTCGTGCTATAAGTGATAATACTTTATACTTTGTTGCATTAACCTTCCATTACTCTAAGATATCAAATTGAGCATTTTTCTCACCTTTTTCAATATCACCCAAATACTTGTCCAATTTCGACATACTCTCACTACTACAAAATTGTCACTCTAATGTGGATCATTTTCATCTATCACAACATCTATTGTTTCATTTAAATTAGAGGCATGCACATTTGTTGAATCAAGCGTGGCATAATGATCATACAATTGACTTAAACAATGTTTCACCTTGTCTAACATTTCTTTCACTTTCACTACATCCCCACCAAAAATTGTTGAAAAACAAAATTGCAAATGTGGTCATTTTCCTTCAAGGATCAAGCACAACTGCAACATACAAAAGGAGATTGATTTTATTTCCATTTCCCCAATACTAGTCAAACTTCTATTTCATTTTCTTTGCCATTGAAGACAAAATAGGATCATTATCTTTGATTAATTGTCCAATCATGTTTCCAATGACAAAAATTTCTGTGAAGAATGTATTTGAAGTAACAAATAAAGACCCAAAAAATCTCTTTGTTGCATTGTAGAACATTTTAAGAAATTTCAAAAACACCCTGCAATTATCTCAATCCTCGGCTGGAGGCATCTCTCTCCTCTCACCCCTTAATTATCCAAAAAGTAGTGTTTATAATTATAGTCCTCCTTACCCATTCTTTGAAAAATACTCTCAAATTTTTTCGCCGCCTACAACATAAGATATGTGGAATTCCACCGTGTTGGCACATCTAAGCACAAGAGGCTCTTACTCTCAATTTTTATACTTTCTACGTACTTTTTAAAAATTTCAAGGCGGTTTGGAGAAGACCTCACATACCTCACTGCATGTCTCACATTCGCTATACAAGACTCAAGATCCTTCAATTCATCACTAGCAATGAGATTTAGAATATGCGCACATCAACGCATATGTAAAAAGTCATGACCCAAGACAGTTCATTTCCATAGGTTTGTGGTTCGTTTCAAGAATCTAATGGTTGGATTATTAGAACTCGCATTGTCAACAGTTAAGGTAAAAAGGCCATCAATGTCCCACTCTATTAAGAGTGCCTCAATTTTTTTACCAAGAGTTTCTCCTCTGTGGTCTTCAACTTGACAAATATTAATGATCCTCTTTTGTAACTTCCAATCATTATCAATGAAATGTGCTGTTAGACACATATAACTCAAATTTTGTATGAAATGCCATGTGTCTGTGGTAAAGCAAATTCTACGTCCCTTCACAAGTTTCTTCAACCTCGCCCTTTCATTAGTGTATATGTCTACAATGTCCCTAGCAACGGTATGTCGAGATGGGATCTTGAACTTGGGTTGCATGACATTACAAAACCTCTTAAAACCAACCCCATCCACAAATTTAAAGGGCAATTCATCAATTACTATCATCTCGGCAAGATACCTCCTACCAACTTCTATAGAAAATGATGTAGCCACAACCTCAACACCACCCTCCCCACCAACTTCTCTAGCTGTAAATCCCAATGTTTGTTGCCCCTGAGTATCCCTATATGGATACTTTGTGCAATTTTTCAAATGAGTTAATAAATTACTTGTTCCAGGACTCTTGGAGCGTGCCATATATTCTTTCTTATAATACTTGCACATAGCCCTATCTTTTCCATCAATACCCTTAGGGCATGTTTGATTGAGTGGATTAGAGCATGTGATTGAGATTATTAATCCGTGGGCCCAATTATCCTATGTTTGTTTTAACATTTTGGTTTAGGATAATTAATCCAATGGACAATTAATTCAACAAATTTGTAGGATTATTAGTAATGGGGTAGGGGTGGAATTATTAATCCAATGGATATTAATCCAATTGGATAGTGAATACCACACTAATTTAATAGGATCATTAATACTTCACTATTAATTTTGTGAATCAAACATGACTTTAATATTTTCAAAATGATCCCAAGCCTTTGATTGTGTTCTCCCACTACTACTACTACTACTACTACTACTACTACTTTTGGCCAAGGGTGGTCTAGGAGGGGGAGCAATAGGTTGGATAGAGGGGTCAATAGAAGATGATTCAGGCTCAACATTAGGATTAACAAAAAATGTTTCTTCGCTTGGAGGATCCGTGACCAAAAGATAATCAAATAAATTGCCAAAAACCAAACATAGAACAAGAGAGAGAATGAATAACAAACTTGTGTATTGACACTGCACTACTTAGTACCTGACCAAAAGATAAATAAATAAAGACAAACATTACTACTTAGCAACTACTTAGCGACTCATACAATGTTAACTCAGTAAGCCTACTTAGTAAATTGCACTACTTAGTACCTGAAATTATCCTAACATGATATCCATTTAACCCATTTAATTTAGTTACATTTGATTGATTTTTAAGGGTAAAGAATAGAAATGAAAGTTCATTCAGATGTACTGGTCTAGTAACTAAATTTGTTATTTGTACAAGCTCATGCTTCAAATGTTTCTGTGAAGAATTTGTAAATAAAAAAAGACAAACATCCTCCAACCAAAAAAAAAACTAAAACTAAAAAGGGGATTTTAGAAAAATGAATTATTATAAGACTTATTTGCCTACAAATTGTATAAGTTCGTTAAGTTTTTCCATTTTTCATTCACAAATTTGGTTACAAATTCAATATTCAAACACAGTTTATCCAAACACAGTTTACAAATTCAATATTCAACACAGTTTGCTACAATGGAAAGTTACACCATTTTTTCTAGTTTATCCACTCAACATTGTTAAAAAAAAAAATCAAAAAATAGATTTAGTTACACCATTTTTCCCTCTCTGTGAGCTTCTTCACACTGTAAACAGATTCATTGTTGCATAATACAAAAAATTGGTGTACGGAGAGGGAAAGAAAAGAGGAAACTTACACTTTTTTTTTCCTCTCTGTAAGCTTCTTCACACTGTGTAAAACCTCTCTTCCATTGGTTTCACTTTAGAATTGCAACAAACTGGTACAAAAGAAAAAAATGAAAAAATGAAAAAGAAAGAAAATAAGAACGAACAGATTACGTAACAAAAAAAATTTACAGAACAGATTACCGAACCGATTACAAAAAATAAGAACTTCAGAGGTTGTCGAAGTCGAACAAAAAAATAATAATTACAGAACGAATAGATTAGAGATATCAAAGAATAAGAGAAGAGGAAAGAAGAAGAGAAGACAATATCTCACCACCACACCACGATTGCCAATCCTCTTTCAGGTCGAAGAATGCCAATGGGTTAGGGTTTTAATATGAGATTATCAAAAAAGGGCTGGTTGAGGGTGTACAAATTAAAAAAAAAAAAAAACACTTATCGTTGATCGCCGATGGCTTTTCAGTGTAGATCGTCGCTCGATCGTCGTCGCCGTCGGTATGGGTAGGGTTTTGGGGGGGAGAGAGAGAGAGAGAGAGTGTGTGTAATATATTGAAGAAGATGAATGAATTAGGTTAGGTTAGGTTAGTGTGGTCAAATTAGAAAAAGGGAGCCAAAAAAAAAAATGACAAACACATGCGGGTCGGGTTTAATGGGTAAACAGGCGGATCAACCGCAACCTGACCCAAACTCGCAAAAACCCAAAATTTGGGCCCGCACCCACCCGCTACATGTCACGCATCCATCCAAAAGTGGTCGGGTTGGGCCGGGTCGGTGCATCCGTTGATCAACCCTAATTATTAGTATTGGTTTCATTAGGTGGAATTCATTTATTTTATACTATGTTTGGTTGAGGGATTTGGAAAGGGAAATGGAAAAGGAAATGGAAAAGGTGTGTGAAATTAGGTGAAATATAGGTATATTTTATTCACATTTCACTTAATTTTTTCCTTTTCCTTTCCAAATCTCTCCTTAAATCTCCCAACCAAATGCAGCGTCAAGGAATCAAAGAAGTTTATTGATAAAGATGTCTATAGCTTAGTTGTATAATCTCATGGATATCTAAGATTTTAAATGACAGTAAGCTTGAACACATTCTTTACCTATTAATGCTAAATGGATGGGCATGGCTGGGCAGTCCTCCAAAGTTTGTCACTCTAAATCTGCTAAGGAAAAGTTATCAAGTTTTATTCTTAGACGATGTGTCTAATGGAATGGTAGTTTTAATTACATAGAATTGCTATAAAGGGTTCTATTTGTTTTTGTTCATTTATTTTTAATCATATGAGTAAGGGTGAAGGGGGAAAATCTGATTTTGGATTTATAAACTGTATCGACAGATAGGCTTTGTCTCAAGCCAAATGAACTGTATTCTTTTAGTTTTAATAGTTGCGAGTCACATGATAATTTCAAATCCACTCTTATGGATTTTTTTAGTTTGCAGATATTTTAGTCTTCATGACTTTTTTGGGTCCCTAACATCAATCAAATACTCAAAAATGAATAAAAGCTCAATATAGAGCACTGATAGATGAAAATATGTTCTTGCCTAGTGAGCAACCACCTTCAAGACACCACATAGTGATTCAATGATTGGCAAGTGGAAAGTAACTTGAGGGTAGCCCTGGTTTTATGCACACTCATGAAATGATGATTCATTTGCTTGGATTGGCTCGTTGCACTTGGAACCTATTTTGGGAGTTTCTTCAAGTTGTTTGGAAATTGTGCTCTTCTTATAGCAGAATCTGAGTTTCAAGTGGCTCTTGCCATCTTTAAGCTGAAAAAACATATATATGTATATATATATATCTGTTTAGGAGAGTCCATTTGACAAGCCACTACCTTTAAAGATCAAATCCTTTCCACAGTTTCGCTTTTCTTCCTCCTCATAGACTTCATGAACTTGCCCAATCTTCTGTCCCAACTACCACAAATATAGTAATAGCACCAGTAATGGAAACATTATCTTCTCAGATAATGAGTCAGGAATTCTAAATTTGTTACAGCCATCATCATGTTACTGCAGGAAAATTTCAGATAATCGTAATTTAGGCACTTTTTTTTTTTTTTGAAAGACCACGGCTGAAATGGATGAAAAAAGAAGGAACATCATACAAGTGAACAGCCTTCACATTGAGAATAAGATACTGTTTGAAAAACATTGTTGATGGTCACCTCTTGGTGGTGATTGCCTGGATGAAGAAGTATTATAGAATATTGTGGTAAAGTCAAACCCTAATGTGTTGGTAAATGTTGCATTATGGGAATAGTATGTATTATTTGGATTTCAAACTATTTCATAGTTAAATATGGAGCTTGTGCATAAATGGGATAGACTCACTGTATTGGCAAATGTTTGATACATTTTTAATCAGATTTTCTTTGGATAAAAATCTTTTGATGACAGAATTAGACTAAGACTGGTGTAAAATTGTCGTTGTGGTGAGCCGTGGCGTGTGGTGTAGTCGTATGATTATAACTTCTCGATGATTTTCCTTCATCTTTATCTTATACCTGCTGCTATAGTCCTATGCTATGATCATTCCCAAAGATAGAAATGTAAGTGGCCTGTAAGTGGCCTTGCAGCTTCATGTGCATATGAACTACGGTGTTTGGTTCTGATCAGCTTTTGTTATACACAAATTATGCTGGATGCCATGCATCTCCAAAACTTGACCACTGTTAACTTTAAAATAAATTCTTGTAAGTTGATTTAGTTGAATAACAATTGAGAAGCTGTCTCTCACTCTCTCTCTCTCTCTCTCAAATGTTGATATCTTGTCATATTGTTGAACACTAACAATTCTGACTTTAGGAATTTATACTCAATCTTTTCACCTATATAGTGTATGTACTTTATGTCTCTTTGGTTGATCATTGATTTGTTTGTATTCATTGTTTTCTTGCTGTTACCATACTTGGCTAATTTATTCTTTTGAAACAGCATTCATCTTCTCCCTCTCCCCACTCTTTTCTCATGCAGAGAAAGAGATTGGGGGGCAACTAGGAGGGCTTTTGTCGATTCTTCAAAGCCACGGTAAATTATGTGTTAAATGTCTATACCATATACATACTTCATTTCCTATGCACTTTTTGCAGCTCTTGATTCTATTTCTTTAATGTTAAAAGTTTCTGTTCTGAATCCATGAGCTCCAATTTCTTACATGGTTCTCTCTGAATTATTCAGAGACTAGAATAAAGGTTGTGGGTCATGTCAATATCTATTGAACAACAGGCTATAAGCATCCCTAGGATTTAGAGGCTGGTATTTGAAAGCTTCACTATCCCCATGGGATTTGTTAGCAGGCCCTTAAAAGCTTCTGACTTGACTAGTTCTTAAAATTCATTTAAGCTGTTCTTGAGATATTGGAATTTAGTTAAACACACTATATAACCATGTTAAATTGTATCAAGAACCCCTTCTTTCTTTGTCCAACTATCTGGCTATCAGAGTGGTTTGACTAGAAGCTGAACCAACCTAGCTAGTTTATACTATTCATTCAAGGCCACATTTCTGTGTGTAATATAAAAATATCTCCACAGAAACAGTTCCTAGGACTCTACGTACCAATATTGAATGTATGACAAAAATATACTTGATTGCCTTTAAAGTTTTTAATGTTTTAAAGAACTTAAATTAAATTGATTGGGGGTTTGAAGTCCTTTTCTTGATTTCAGATTCGCTGGACGGGGTTTTCACTGTTGCAGAAACAGGCATATTGGAGGATGGATTTCTAGTGTTGCCCATTATCCACGATGGTATGACCCTGCACTTCTTATTGTGTTAACTGAAATCTTATTTCTAGCTTGCATGATGGTATGCTTTAGAAACCCATGACTGACAAATTCATTTTAGGTTGCCATGCCTGAAGCCGTTTAATTCCGAGGCTGTTATGTTTTGAGTCTAGAACATTGATCAAAACTCTAGCTAATGCTCAAAATGGGTTTAACCATCATGGTGTATGGTTTTGACATTAATAAGCAAATGAAAATTAGGACAGTTACTTGCTGTCCAAACTTTAAAATTTTGGTTTCTGACCTGTACAATTATGCTTATGATTGGGCAATTATAGATTTATGTACAGTTCCATTTAACTGACTTCTGTTTTCATTGAAGGAAAACAATTTGACGATAAAGACATACATGGCCATCATGGCCGAGAGGGATGCTGCCATCCGCGAAAGGAATATGGCACTAGATGAGAGGAGGAGAGCCTTTGCCGAGCGAGACATGGCAATGTTGCAGCGAGACGCAGCAATTGCAGAGCGGAACAGTGCAATCGATGATCGAGACAAGGCCCTTTCCGCCCTTCAATTCCGTGAGAGTTCCATGAACGAGAATAACATATCTCCCGATTCACCCGAAAATGAAATCGGACATGGGGCAAAGAACATTTACCACCACCAGCAAATGCATTCCATACATCAGTTGGATGAAACAGGATATGATCCAAGGGAAATTCCAACAAGCAATCCCTACCAGAGTACAGGAGTTTCTTGCGAGGCTGCCAAGCCAAGAAAGGTAAAGCAAACAAAGGAGACCAAAGCAACTTCAACAAAAAAGTCCAAATCTCCGAGAAAGGGTAAAAGGGGGCTAGAAGATTTTAGCCAAGTAACTGGGGACACATCCAACGGTTGGAAAAACGAGCCGGAATTGGGTGGCAACAGTGATGACCTAGACGGTGATCTCATGGTGTGGAAGGATAATTTAGGGTTGAACCAGGTCAACTTTGACGAGTCAACAATGCCGATCCCAGTTTGCTCGTGCACCGGGGTGCCTCAGCCTTGCTATAAGTGGGGGAACGGTGGGTGGCAATCGGCGTGCTGCACCACCACCATGTCAATGTATCCTCTACCTCAGATGTCCAACAAACGCCATGCTCGAGTTGGGGGAAGAAAGATGAGTGGGAATGTGTTTGCTAAATTGCTTAACCGACTTGCTGATGAGGGTTATGACCTTTCCACTCCGCTTGATCTCAAGGATCATTGGGCCAAGCATGGCACCAATCGTTATAGCACCTTGAAATAGCTCGCATCTTAGTTGTGTGTTGTGGTATCTGTATTCTCTCTTAAACAAAACTTTTATAGGCTTATAGAGCTGCACATCGCACAAATTGCGGGCACTGTAGGCTGATTCGATAGTATTTTTGTTTTGGTTTAAAAAAATGTCTTTTTTTGCTTTCAGAATTATATTGCAAACTCTCTGTTTAATGTTATGTTGTTGGTTACAGAAAAATGGAGGCCAGATTGATAGGAAAACAAAATGCTTGTTGTACTGATTGCTTACTAGTGATTCAAAATTGTTGCAGGGCAAGGGCAAGTTAACTCAATTTTGAATTGAGGCCTTAGTTATTATTATTATTATTAATGATAGTAAATAAAATACCTTTTGTAATCTCCTTGATTTTTTTGTTTTTATTCTATAAACACAAAATTCCACCAATTTTCTTTTTCTTTTTAGACTGGAAATGGTGTCAAATGATTAATAAAAAAAGAAAAACAAAACGGATGGAGGTGGGAAACGTGATACAAACAAAATAATATCATTTGGTAATCCGGTGGCCCTATGAAAAAGAAAAATTAATTGGTGTGGCTTCCACAGACGATGGTGCAACGCTACCATAATTAAAGAATAAAATTTATCCACACACTATTTATTTAATTTTGAATAAAAATAAACACAAAAGGGATACAAGAGCTATAAATAGATGGTAAAAGAAAGAGATTTATAACGTGACAGATCAATCACTAGGAAATACATTTCCTCTTTTTGTCAAGAATGCTACATTAATAATAATAATAATAGTACAGAAAGTGTTGAGAATTTGAAATATGCAAATCAAATTTAAGAAAGTCATTAGTTATTTTTAACTTACTTAAAAATAATAAAATAACAAATAGAAACAAAGGACACAGAACCACATCAAAGCAATTCAAAATAGTAGACACGTTAAAACCACAACACCATATGGGGTCATCAAAAATTGTAAACAAAATTATGCATATTTCACTTCCTTTCAAAACACAAGCTAAGCCATCAAACACCAGACATGGAGTGATCAAAATTATCAACAATAAAACCACCAAAAAAAAAAAAAAAACCCTCTTGCACATGGCACTCCAACAATATACACTATTACATGCATCTTAAAAGAAAAATTCAGTGCATAAGACTACTGTTAAAGTGGGATCTAGAGGAGGTAAGATGTACAAAACCTTACTCTTGTCTCGATAAAAACTGTTTTCGTGACTCTTAACCCTGCACCACCAAGGACACGGACACCAATGACAATCCTTGACGTTGGGCCAAATTACCCTTTCTTCATCAAGTGCATCCTTGCTAACCATTACTCGTCAAATGTAAAATATTACAGTTGCCAACCATGACTTTAGTTTGGTGAAGGTTCAGGCCTAAGAAGAAATCTGGAAAAAAATAAAATAAAATATAGAATAAAAGAGAGGCAAAAAAAGGTTCGGAAGGGTGTCATAATCAGTTGGTAGCGAAATGCGTTGAGGCCTGAGCTGTGGCATGATATGGTCGTTGCAACCTTAGTGTAATATAACCTGTAAAACTTTTAAGCAAAGCATAGTCCATAACTGAAAAATTATGATGACAGGGTTTTAGCATAGCGGTACAAGGGAAAATCACAATACCTACCCCCGGTTCTACATCCATGTCAACATATCAGACATTTGTACCCAATTACCAAAAAATGATCTTTCCATTCATTTGGAGCCTTGTCTTATATATTTTCACTAATAATTACTGAATGTGAAAACTTTGATTTTACATAGGTGTACATTGATGTAAGATCCAATATCCCTTTGTTACAACTTCAAATGGAATTCAGAGAGAGGGGGGGAAGAGAGAGGCAAAAACTGGACATAAGCACAGAAAACAGGAAGTGCAAGGAGCAGATGGGAAAATTCAATACATGAAGCTGTTTCTGTGTAATCAATCAAAATACGAAGAAAAGCAGAAATACCTATTGTCTATATTAAATCAAGCATGTCACCAAATGCCAATGTCAATCTTCACCCTAAATGAAATCAATAATCCCACCAATCTGTAATAAATTTGATCACTATCACAAATGTGCCAGAAACACCTACACCATCAGAATTTATTTGTGTCACGAAGGATTATAGATTATATTATAGAACTAAACTCGAGAGTTTGTGGAGACTGCTATATATATTATCTTCAATCATTACCTCATAAAACAGTAATGCTGCTTCCAAATTCCACCTGGTGAACAAATTATAAAACTTTACCCTCAGCCCTCATGTTAGAACAAAACACCCCACCCCACCCACTCGATTTCTTAGCCTAGGGGCAGCAATTCAAGGGGAAAAATAAGAAATCGATTAATTTCATGCCATATTCTGGGCAAAATTATTCTGAAAATTGCTAAACAGGACCATCAAAGCTGTTGTCAGTTACAGTTAACTGATGGAATGCTATGTACAATGATCATCCAATAGGATACAATTAAACTGTTCTTTTTATTTATTTTTTTTAAATAAGGAGTAAATTTTATTAAAAAAGCATTAAGATGATGCAAAGAACCCAACAACTAGGATACAATTAAACTGCTACGAATTAACCTGTGATCTCCCAGCCATTTCCAAAGTTTACGCTACAATAGCAAGTAGAAACACCTCAACAAGCTGTGTCCTCAGCATATAAGGTATCATTGGCGTACTAGCACTTTTTCCCCTCTAAGCAGGAACTTCACAACCAGCATCCTATACTCTTTGTATCAGAATCTAGAAATTTCACAAAAGTGAGACAAATAGGCTTCAGAAACTTCAGTCACAGGACTATGTTATATCAATATCAAACTTCAACCTATTTCCCGTTTGAGTTCTCCTAGCACACAGGCAAAGCACAACCACAAAACAGATTCTGTAGAACTTGAAAAAGTCCTAATGAAAGGTAATGCAGTCTTCAAGTTCTAAATTAAGAAGAGGAATGGACTCACACATCTGATCGAAAAGCTCCCTTGAAGGAATCAGCTCACAGTCAAACAAATACTCAAAGAGGTCATAATTTCCATCATGGGTTTTAATCTCCATTAATTCATCTTCAAATTTTCTTTTATATTAGACAGTTTCCCCAAAATTTTCATAACGTGTGCATGTTGAAACATTTAATTCTACTAAAAGAAACTCAAACTGGACCTACAAAATCATACATAAATCACTTTCTTCTATGTTATTTCCGAAATCCAAATGTAACAGAATTTTGATTAATAACAGGAGATGGTTAAATCTCTAGTTTTAAGATAAGATTCAATGCAAACCAAAGTCATATCTATAACTATACAAGACAAGTGACTAGAGGAATGCAAGGAACCTCAAACATGATTCACCTAATGACAACACAAATTTGTCTCACTGTAAAAATTATTGACTCCATACCAACCTAGACCACCTAATGGCAGTCAATAGGAAAAAATAACCACTAAGAGTCCCTAATATACTTCACCATCAAATCATAATTTCATAAATATCTTCCTAAAAAACATAATAACTGATATTGACTGCAAAGAAACATCACTGACCCAGTTGATTGTTCACACTCCTCCGGATATGCATGAAAACAAAACCTTCAAAACCACAATTTCACTCAGGTAACACAACTCCTTTACATAATACACATTAAATACATCACATACCACCTTTGATCTTAGCAAATCACGTCCCTATCCACAATTGACCACATGAACGTCAGACACATTGAATCCAACTACACATTACAATTGCTCCTGAGGTAGAGTTAATACGATTTTGTTACAAATAAGGTCAGCGTCAACATCCCATGAACCTCAAATCACACAAATGATCATGAAAAGTAATCATAGAAAGTCAACTCCAATGCATGATAAGCCTTTTGATTATATCATGAAGTTAGGATTATACTACTAAAAGGTTCACTCCCATGTGACATAAATATAAGATGAGAGCTGAATTTTCTCTCCCCACAAAACAATAACTGTAATCTCCAAAAAACCACCATTTGAACATTGAAGGTACTTCTGAATACATCAATGAAAGAAAATCTTGACCTGAGACTCAGCCTTCTAGAAAACAAATAGTCACCCCAATTGTTTCCTCTAAGATTCAAGATAAATGATCAACATGTGTATTCAATCCCACATAAAAATATGATCAAGTAACACAATCTCTGCAGCTAATCGTAACAGAGCATACCTACTGTCCTCAAGCTGCTCCTATCTAGGGCAATACAGAGTTGATGCCATTTTCATACCCTATTACACAAAAACATATTGACATCTCTATTAAAGGTCCTACGAAGAGGCATCACCTAAACTAGACACATTTGATACAAACTTATGTTCACAAATTTGTAAAAAAGAGAATAAAGAAGGAGAAGGGAGATGGAGGAAGACAAATGAGGAAAGAGGTCTAATAAGGACAACTGAAAAATAGAAAGAAAAGAGGAAATGAAGATAGAAACTAATTTTAGCTTTCCTTTGAGCAGAAAGTCCTCAATCCACCATTGAGTGATGTCCATCCCACCATCCCTGGTCCACTTGCAAGAGCCTTAGAAACATTAATAGAACAATATCGCAGCCAGCAGTAAACTTAGGAAGGTAGGACATTCAAATTACCAAAGCCTCTCAAATCTAGTAGTAATAGCCACCTCCATATGGGTGATCATTCCCATAAAAAGATGAATATGAGTCTTCACCATACTGTAACCTGACAGAAGGTAGAATATCAAAAGTATGGTAAAGTGTAAGACGTGAACCAATAAACATAAAGTAAGCTATGAGTGCTCACATCAGAGCCATAATAATCGTGTGAGTAGAGACTGCTGTCAGCTCCAAAAGAATCTAAAAGAAAAAGAGACATGAGCATGAGCAATCTGATAAAAAACAATCCATACAAACAAGCAGGGAAAAAGGAACATTGGGCACAAAATCCATACCTTGATAGCGATGTGTGTGAGCTGCTGGATCAGAATAATCTAATCGAGGTCTAAGTCTGCTAGGCTCCATGTAATCAGCATCATGGTCCTTAATGCCAAAAAAAAAAAACATTTAACAAGTTACATTATGTGTGACACTGACTGAAATCTCAAAACAATAATCCTTCAACAAAAAAAGAAATTTAAATGAAGTCCAGCTTACTGTCATGAAAAATGGTCGTTTTATCCCATGTGAACTGTTGTCATAAAAGTAGTGGTCATCAAAATGCCTTCCAACAAATGGCCCGTTAAATCCTTCTTCGGGGGAAAATGGTTGCCTCCTGACTGGGATATGCCTCCCGCGGCCACCATCAGTTGCTTCGAGCCTGATCCTATCAAGGTTAGGTCTTGCTGGAACAGCATTTCCACCAGATGCATCATGAGAACTGCCAAACAAATCTCTCCTTCCACCTGCTTATATAAGGTTACATACAAGGGCTTGATAAGTGAATGCATTCAGGTTATAAAGATTAGCAGTAACCATTACAAAAAATGTTGAGGACATAGATGATCAATTTTGGTCCAACATTTCAGGTCTGTTGAGTTAAAAATTACCACTTTTGATGGTAAGAACATGTGAAAATTGTTTTGATAGAAGATTCTGTAATCATGTGAACTTAAGCACAATGAAGTTGGCCCAAATTTATAACGTTTCTGCCAAGTAGGAACTATGAAACCCAGTCCTTGAGATCATATATTTTCTGTTTATTCCTTTTTTTTTATTCATTTTTTTAGGGCTGCGGAGGAGGGGTGGATTTAAACTAGAATGAAAAAGTAGAGCTTATACAGGTGGAATCATCAGATAAGGAACAAAGTTCCAATCTATGTCACACCTCTCCTCCAATCAGGTCTCGAAAGTGTCGAAATTTCAGAAATTTAAAAGGATAGGAAGAAAGAAAATCAGAAGGGAAAAAGCTAACACATGGAATGCTTTGGGGCTTTCATAGTTCTTTTTTTATTTTTATTTTTTTTAAGACGAAGAAAAGAAGACAAAGGGGAAAAGAAAATAATAGAGAATGGTCTTGCATATGGGGGCTGAAAGGATGCTACAATGTAAAACTGCTTCTTGGTTTATTCTTTATGATAGAGGCGCGCGCACACACACACATACACACACACATATATAAACACATACACACAAACAGGCTGCATTGTCTGTCTATATGTGTGTTAGCAGAAAGAGTTAATAAAATATAGAAAATTCAGTAGGGTCATAAAATAACCTTGTCCAAACGCTTCCCATCGATGGGAAGGAGGATATTGGTTACCAAGGTCATGCTCATGGGAAAACCCCATTCTCCAAGTTTGACCACGTCCACGTTGATAGAAACCCCTGCCACGTTGAAAGTTTGGCTAATTGAATGCATGTCCACCACGTCCAAAACCCCTTCCTGTAAACAATAAAAACCACAATTTTATAAAAATGGTCCAGAAAGGATAATGAAGCAACAGTAGTGCCAATTGTTAGAGTTACCAAATTTTGAAAAGCTTCTAGCACCACCATGGCCAATTCTAAACCCTCCGCACATTCCACCCTTCACAGCCTGAATTTTTGGCGAAGGATTTGAAAGTCTTGCTTTCACTTTAGTCTAACAATACATGAAAACAACATAACTCACTCTGTTAATACCACACTAAACACTGGTTCTGAAACATATGGTAGTGCCAATTGTTAGAGTTACCAAATTTTGAAAAGCTTCTAGCACCACCATGGCCAATTCTAAACCCTCCGCACATTCCACCCTTCACAGCCTGAATTTTTGGCGAAGGATTTGAAAGTCTTGCTTTCACTTTAGTCTAACAATACATGAAAGCAACATAACTCACTATGTTAATACCACACTAAACACTGGTTCTGAAACATATGGCCAGGATTACTTGCATGCATCTGTACGTAGTGGCAAAAGTTGTGCATTTCAAAATGATTAAGATATACAAGTCATAAAGAGTAAATTGGCATCATGAATAGCTACAAATTAGGAGAAAAGAAATTTAATCAAATTTTGTACTTTTCAGAGGTTCCAGTTGTACAAGATAAAAAATGCAGAAAATCGTCAATACTTGCGATGTCCACCTCACCTAATCTACCCATAATGGACGTGAAAAATATTAGCTAGGCAACTCCTACAAAAAAATATTTGGCACGCTACCAAAGCACATCCGAAAGTGTTCATATAACTACAGAACTGAAAAATACCTTTGAGCTCCCATCGCCCATGTCTGTGTCATTTATGCCCTCAACACAAGCAACAGCTGCCTCATGTGTAGTGAAATCAACAAATCCAAAATCCTTCCTCTTGGCAGTTGACATGTTCTGAGCCAGCATAATACTAACAATCTCCCCATAACCTTTCAATTTCTCCCTAACTCGGTCTTCATTCCAGTGAGGAGTGAGCCCATCAATAAATACAGACTTCACCTGGGCCATTACCTCTGGGTCTGGCTCATGTAAAGGTTCAGAAAAGGCTACTTTGGCAGTTCTCTCAGGATGGCCAAAAATAACATCAGGCTTTTGAAGCCTCTTATATGCAAGTATAGCATCAGCATGACGAGAGAACTCAAGGAATGCAAAACCACGACTCAACCCTTCATATTGGGCATCTGGGACAAGAGTAATGTGCTCAACACCTTCAATGCCATAGTCTTTAAGTTTTTGTTTGATCTGCTCACACAGTATATATAGAATGAGCAAGTAATCTTGCTAAAGGTCCATCTACTAAGGTAAGTAAAATCTTACAGCTTCCTTTGTCCAAGCATTGCAAATATTTCCCAAGAACAATGAATCATTGTCCTCACTTGGTGCAGTCCCACATCGCTTCCCACATATCTGTGAACAAAAGGATCAGAATGTACTGGCATTGGAAAAAGAAACAACGTGACTAAGAGAATATCCATACAATAGGGGTTCTCATTTCTGACAAAGCTCGGCGCGCTTGCTCCTTAGTTGAAAACTTCACAAACGCATAGCCCTTATTCTTGTCAGTCAAAGGATTCTTGTGCAACCTAACTTCAACTACCTCTCCAATCTTTTCAAAAGCCTTTTTCACATCCTCTTCCACCACATCACGATCCAACCCACCAACAAATATCTCAAGCTCTTTCCTAATCTTACGCTCTTTTGCTGCAGCGGTTAATTCCATGTGTTCCTCTTCTAATGACTTTGCTCCTTCGCCTTGCTCTAGCATGTCGTCCTCTACAAGCTCTTCCTCACCAAATTCTTTAAGATCCAATCGGTCACTGCATTCCTCCATCCTATCCTCAACATTGTATTCATCACCCTATTTAGTATCTTCTCCTTTCAACTCATTATTAATATCTTCCCCTGTGTTGGCAGACACATGTTTTATTTCCACTTTATCGTCATTAGTTTTCGTATGCTCCTTCATATCTTCCTTCACCTTATTTTCCTCTCTTGCCATATCAGGTTCTTGATTCTCTAAGGACTCCCCGACATCTACAGCAATAGGATTTTCCAGACTTGTAGGTTTTCCAACATTTGGAACCAAAGGCAGTTCTGCTTCAATTCTCTTTCCTTTGTCCTTTGGGAGTTCTTCAACATTCACAACATCCTGATCCTCCTTCCTTTTGTCTCCTTCAACATTTTCAACACTGTGTTCTTCCTTCTCCAAAGATTCTCCAACACCAAAAATATTGAATTCTTCCTTCTTTGCAGAATCTACATCCCTAGCATCCCCAATCACTTCCTTCTCCACCGATTCTTCAACATTCGACTTTCCAGTTTCCCCTGACTTAGGTTTCTGCCTACAAACAGCTTTTGCTGAAGTAGGAGTTTTGGTTCTAACCACTACTTTCCTTACTACAGTTTTCCTTACTTCAGCTACTTTTGTTTTCGGTGTCAACACAACAGAATCATCCGATGCTCTAGGTTGTTCAACTAAAATCAAATAAGACCAATTACCTCAAACACACACATAAACACAATCACACTCTAATACCTATACATATGCAATGCTTTGTGCATGTATAAATATGAATCTATATGTCCACGCCCTAATTCAGTTTCAAAACAAGGCAAGCGAATCCAATCATACTTGAATATGCTCTTCTTCTTTTCTTTTTTTTTTTCTTTTTCCTTTTTTTTTTGTTGATAACACATTAGTTTGATTCCAAATAACATAGATATTACAATGACACTCAACCCATAGACCCTGAGGATCCACATAATAGCTTCAAAGAAGTGATACCAAAGCGAGAGGCTTGAACGAAACATTGCACCTAGCCTAGTAAGATTAATCTTTCATAATACTAAAGCTTGGCGAAACTCGAATTACTTACTAGCAAAATTGATTTACTCGTTTCACTGCCAAACTCAATATTAGCATAAAAAAAAAAAAGAAAAAAAAAATACAGCACAAACATAATCACATATATTAGCCTCGTTTGGGAAGTGACTATTTTAGTAGGTTATTTGGTTTTTTGACTATTTTAGTAGGCTATTTTAGTTTTGTGTTTGAGAAGATGAGATGAATTTTTAATTGAGTTCTTGTATTGGAAAGTGTGTTGAAATGATGTTTAAATTTAAAATGACAAATTTGCCCCTAACTTTTTATTTTTTAAATTGATATAAAAGGGCAAAATGGTAATTTTGCCGTTGATGTACCAATTTCCGGCTGTGACAATGTAGGCACTGTCCAGCGCAGAGCCTATTTTTTTTTTTTTCTTTTGTTTTGTTTTGAAAAACTATGAACAGTGCCGCTTTTTTGCTTATTTCTCATTTTAGGCTATATTAGCCTCACCCACCTCTTCCCAAACGGCGTGTAATAAAATGGGTAGATTACACTAACACTCTGAGATTTATATTTATCACAGTTCTTCCTCACCTTTTAGAAATTATACCTTCCCCCTGAGATTTAAAGTTTCATTATAAATTCTCCTTAGCAATTTAATTTTTTTAAATACCAATTTTGCTCTCACTTGGTAACTTACATTGACACCCCTCACATTTTAAAAATTACAATCTCCTCCCCTAAGATTTAAAGTAGCATTAGCAATTGCCCCCTCTGTTAGTATTATTTGGAAAAAAAGTTCATTGAAAAAAAAATTAATTGAAAAAAAATTATTTGAAAAAAAAATTAATGGAATAAAAATTTTGCTAGTAAATTTTTAAAATTTCTGTTTAAAAACCAACGTAAACTCATTTTTTGAATTTACATTTTTTTTTCAAGTTTACAAACTGAGACAATCATTTATAAATCAAAAAATTATCAAACAAGTTTTTATGACAGTTTTTAAAAATTTTTTAAATATAAATTGAAAACTAAAAACGAAATGTTTACCAAACAAATTTCAAATGATAAAAATGTCGTAAAATTAATAAATAATTAAATAAGTTACCAACGTGAGAAATGACTTATTAGAAGATTCTTATGTATGATTTGATTTTTAGAATTTTTGTAAAAAAATTAAAAATTAATTTGGTTAAGAAATAAAAAATAAAAAATAATTATCATTTTTATATAATTTTTATCTTTCAAATGGTTAGAAATATTTTTTTACAAATTAAATTGAAACAGCCATACGTATATATATAACCTACCCAAAAATTAAAATGATAATTATTTTTTAAACTTAAATGATAATTATTTTTTATTTTTTATTTCTTAACCAAATTAATTTTTAATTTTTTAAAAAAAATTCTAAAAATCAAACTATACATAGTCTAAGAATTTTTTGATAAGTCATTTTTTACGTTGGTAACTTATTTAATTATTTGTTAATTTTACGACATTTTTACCATCTGAGACCTGTTTGATAACCATTTCGTTTGCAGTTCTTAATTTATATTTACAAAAATTTTAAAAATTGTCATAAAAATTTGTTTGATAATTTTTTTGGTTTATAAATTATTGTCTCAGTTTGTAAATTTGAGGAAAAAACGTAAATTCAAAAAATGAGTTTACATTGATTTTTAAACAGAAATTTAAAATTTTACTAACAAAAATTTTTTTTTCAAATAATTTTTTTTTTCCCAATTTTTTTTTTTTAAATAATTTTTTTTTTCAATGAATTTTTTTTTCAACTAATACTAACTAAGGGGACAATTGGTAATACTATTTTAAATCTTGGGGAGGTGATTGTAATTTAAAAAATGTGAGGAGTATCAATGTAATTTATTCAATGAGGACAAAATTAATATTTAAAAAAATTAAATTGTTAAGAGAAACTATAAGGAAAATGTAATTTTGAAAAGACGGGGAGAACTATGATAAATATAAACGTCATGGTGTGAGTGTAATTTACCCTAATAAAATTAAGCCAAGAAATCAAATTCTACCAGGCTGTTCAAGTTCGAATTAGCTCTGGTTTTGGGCGTAGCCGTTCTGTCCCGGAGTCCGGTGGTGGATTCGGAGAGGTACTCGTGGCAGATTTTCTGGCCAGTGGAGTCTTTTTTGCCGCGGCCGATTTGGGGGTTGCGGCATTTCGAGGCTTCATGATGATTTTTAAACAAACAAATACTTAAAATCTACACAACACCAATGAACCTCAAGTCTGAAAACCCCAGTATTATACCCTTGTATTATACTAGTATTAAGCTTTTGTTTTGGTGTTCTTCGCCTTATTGGCGGGCAGCAGCCTTGTGTCACGGACTTGGTTGTTTCCATGCTAACCGTGCGGCACTTAGACAATATCAAGTCTCACTTGATGATGCTAAGTCAGCCTAACTCACACACTTGTAGGAAAGAGAAGTTTAGAAGAGCACAAGAGAGTTTGAGAGAATGCCTTTGTATTCACACTTGGTTGGATCTACTTGGGTGGTTTGGCCAAATGAAGGCCTCCCCCTTTTACTACATCTAGTAGACTATTCTAGAATATACAAGTGTTATGTACAAGCTTCTAGTGTTAAGTACAATTCTCTACAATATTCTAGGAAGTTCTAGAGTCTTCTAGGCAATTCTCCTGTAATCTTTCTTCTTGTAGCCATTCTAGAGAGTTCCAGAACCCTCTAGCATCTCTTCATACTTTCTCAAGTCTTCCAGGAGCTTCTAGAGTATTCCATTGGCCATTCTTCCTTGAGAATTCCTTTTTGTAGGCTATTTTGCCTTGGTAATTCAGCGGGGCGTGACACTTGCCTTAATTGCCCGCCAGACCTCAACCTATTCCGCTGTCAATTTTTTTTTTCCAGTAATGAACGGAATAGTACAATTCCCCCCCCCCTGTTTTTTTTTTTTTTTTTTTCCAAAAATGAAGATCTCTTCCTTTATCTGCTGGTTTATTTTTACTTATCTGTTGGTTTATTCCTACCATAAATAATATTAATGTATATATAGTATATATTAAGTATTGATTTTCTAAATATATTAGGTATCGCTATAGTTTAGATATTCTTTTTCATGGTTAGGTTCTGAGTAAATACTCTTTCTCGACCATATATAGCACAATTGAATTTAATACAATTCAAATCAATACATATCATTTCCCATCTCATACTACTATTCTAACACCTAGAAATGGCTAATCTACACAACACCGATGAATCTGAAGTCTGAAAACCCTAGAATTTGCCTCAGCAGTCGAGAGAGAGAGATTTGTTCGTTTGTTTCACTTTCTGTTCCAGAAAGAAAGATATAAAGCCAAATGGGTGGCTGGCATTTATACATTGGGAATCCAAGTTACGAAACGGGAACGTTTACACAATTTAAACACTTGCACGGCGTCGTATTAGTCCTCCACATAGAAAGTACAAAACAGTTTTAGAATTTCCCATCAACTACTACGATTCCGATTTTGCTTTGGCTCTGTTTTGCAATGGGTTCATCAGAATCAACCCTTTTAAGCTCAAAGGTTGTCTCTTTTCGATTCATGTTCAATTTTCTGTGTGTTTTTCAAAACAATTATTTCTTTACTTGATAAATTTGCCAATATTGTTGTTGTAAAAACTTTTGCATTTTATTTTATGTACGTCAAGGGGGCGGTTGATGAGATCACCACTGTCTCTGAGCGATTCCAAGGCGCAGATCCCATCCTAGAGAGGCTCAGATCCCTCAAAATTGTGAGTCTTTCTCTTCATCACCTCCTTCTAGGGTTTTGCATTTCTCATTGTTTTGGCTTTTTCTCAATTTTTGTTGTTTTACTTATGTGTGTGTATATATACTTGAGGTGGGTGAAAACACAATTCGTTTGCAATTTGTAGTTAAATTTTTGGACTGTTAATGATTGAATTGAGGGACAGTTTGATGAATGAGGAAAACTGTTTAGCAGTTTTAGACAGTTTGATAAATAAGAAAAATTGTTTAGCATGTGAAAATTACTGATGTAAAGCGCATTCTTGAAAGAATAAAACCATGACAGAATTTACACCAAATCAGTTGTACACTTTATATAAGAATAGATATATAGGCACTAGAGATCATGGGCACATGCAATACGTGATCATAATACAAATAGGGTTGGGAATTTGATAGATTAAAGTAGTTACATAAATTGAGAAGTTGAATGATTTCCAATGTGTGAATTTTTTGCAATTTTGCCTTGACAGGACGCACAAAAGTTTTTCAAACTGTTTTTTGTTGGATAATTTTGAAATTGAAAAAAAAAGTTATACACTTTCACTTTGTTGTTTGCACCAAGCAAACTGAATTGCTGGCTTTATAAGTTTTATATATGTATACATGTATTTGTTTCTTAATGCAGGCAACTCCCATACTGACGGCATTGCCAACCGAGACTAGCTTGACAGATATGCTAGTGAGGAAACCTTCATCCTCTTCTGCTGCTTCCGGTGATATTTTCTTTCTTTTTGAAAATTTGAATAACTCTGCACATTTGATTTGGGAGTTGAAACTCAATGTTGTTTGATGGTGGAATTTGGGAATTTGGAAGTTCTTACACATTTTACAGAGAAATGTATAAAATATAACAGAACAAATCACCAGATTTAAGTAATTTTGGAGTATTATTCATACCTCCTTTGAATTAAGTCCATTTCAATCTGAGGTTTTGTTAAGTTCAATTGAGTTTTGCAAGGGTCCTTCAATGCGCTAGCACTTTTAGTTCTCAATTGCTAAGATATAGTTCTGGCTTGAGAACTACTAATTCTCTTTCAACGAACACTGTTGGAGAACTGAGAGGTCACTGCTTTTGGTCAAGAGCCAGCTTTCACTGGTGTCCTTTGGCCTCTTTTTAGCTCTTTCTGCTTCTGACCCTGCCCTTACCTTATAACTGCTTCTGGCCCTGCCGTTTTCTGTTTTCTTTTCTTATTTTCCGAAAATACAGATAAAACCTCACTTTCATCTCACATGTCTCCATGTGGTTTTTTATTTTTATTTTTAATGTGCATCGAATTAAACACATGCTTCACAACCGCTTGTATGGGCCCCCGTCAATTCCTGAGTTTCATCCTTTCAAACTTACTCCTATGTGTGAACTATTCATTCATCTTATTCATACATAAAGAGAATGGGATGGAAGTATTAGTCTGCCGCAACAGATTTACGGTGCATATTCGTATGAGATATCAACATGCACAAGTCAAACATCTGACCTGTTCTTTTTCAATAAAGCGGGGGTTTGGCATTAATTAATTTGGCCGTGCTTGTTTTTTGTGTACCCAAGATCTATTCTTGTATTTGTTTCTTTATTCACACCATTTTTTGTATTTAATGCATCTCATTTAATTACAGAAAGTGTTTGATGAGCCAATTATTGGCATTCTGCTTCCTATGGATGAAATAGGTACAGTAAATCCAAAAGTACTGCTGGAGCTCTTCTCAGTGCACCGTGATTGGCAGGAGGCAAAGGCCCAGAAGATTAGTAAGAAACAGGTTTGGTTGAGAATTAAAAAAAAAAAAAAAAATCATGTGTTTGCAACACTGCAGTGAGCATATTTATGAGTTCTATTTGGACAAGGCATGGATTACATAGATCTGCAGCTGATTCTCCTAAATCCCTCTCTGGATTTATTTTTTTGTACAATTGCATTGATCTCGATTTGAGTCATGGTTTAAAAATTGGGATCCAGATCTTCTGAGTAGCATAGAACTCTTATGCAAGCTGGACCACATTTATTATAAAAAAAGGTTCTTGAAATAATATATTAAAGTTTTTATTTAATCACAGTAGCAAGAATCCACCAATGAAAGTGTTTGCACTGGTTAATTATTTTTTGTGTTTGAAAACTTGTTGCCATTGTTACAAGAAAGATGAATTTGACTTGCTTTCCAATCCCATCCTATTCTTTTTTAAAAAATAAAAAAATTTGTATATATTTGTAATGCGTCTTAACTTAGTTATAATTGCTGCAGGAAGAAATAGAAAACAAGATAGAAGTTGCAGATGCTTTGGTGGTTAAACTTCTTCAACGTCTTAATTATTCAGTCTCGACAATGAAGGCTTCTTCACATCATCTATCAGAAGGTGACTGATGTTCTTATCTAGACTTTTCAATAACTAAGTTTCAAAAAAAAAAAAAAAAAAGGAAAAAAGAAAGAAAAGCACTATCCAGTCTCGGGTTGCAAATAATCAATTTGAGATGAGAAGCGGCTTACCATCCCAAATGTGTTGTGGAATTCAGTTGATAAGCAATAACTGTACAATTAAGAAAGCTTGACCCTGAAGAGTTTGGTGGTAGTCACAATGGCAAATCCAGATGAAAAGATTTGTCAAATTGAACCATTAGTTTGCAAAAATCTGCTGATGTGTTATGAATGCTTAGTATAAATAGACTTTAGTATTATTAAAATTGTTATTTAACTTTATTTCAAAAAATTGCATGCAGTTCATGCATTGAAAGTTGAACTTGGGGAGCTGAAGGGAAGGTTGACTGAGGTGATTAGTAACTGTGATGCATTATGCAGGAGAATCAACTCAGAGGGACCAGAATCACTCAGATCATCTGTCAAGCCATTTTCATCAGTGACCCCTACTGACTTAGAAACCAGCTCTAGTTTGCCTCATCTACCATTGAAGCCAAGTTAAGACTAATGTGCACACTTTTTCTTTTGGGCCAAGCTTCTCTCCGGTCTAAACTGATTCTTTAATATCATTATCACATTTGTCTTCAAAAAACTAGATGATGAGTATGATTTTGAAAATGGATGGTTCATTTTCGAATACAAATATGATGAAATCAGGTGGGAGTCAATTCCATCAACATGGGCATGTCATCAAAATGAGACCTGTGGTAAGTCCACAATTTTGAACTGCACAGAGAATTCATCTCCCTTTTTTTTTCCCTCTCCCATGTAAATTTTTCCAAGAATTGACAATCATAATTGTGAAAATTGAGATTACAGATCCTGGCTGGCTAGTGCAGTTTGTTTCTTCATGCATCTCTGACTAATTCTTCTCCACATTTCACCTTTTCAGTAAAATTTGCCCAGTTCTTATGTTAATGTGATTGTTTCACTTTCTGTTTACAAAGATTTACATTGTGTTTAGATCATGAATTTGAATAGGAATTTAAAAAGGAAAAGAGAAAGTGTAAGTAAAATGTTAATGAAATATAACTATATTTCACGTATTTTTGATCCACTCTTTCTTTTTTTAAATCTCTACCAAAATTCATGATCCAAACACTGCTTCAAGACCCACCAAGTATGACTCCAAGCCCACCGACCAAAGCTAGTGGTCACGGGATTGAAACAAGTATACTTGTTTCTCTATCCCAATGAAAAACTGAAAGAACTTTGCCGGGAGGAGGAGGGTGTCAACGAGGTGGCGGAAGAGAGGTTGGTGTAGTGGAGCTTCTTGTGATTCAGTGGCATCAGCGATTAGCTGCCAGAGATGGTGGTTGATGTGGATAGTGTGTTGTTCTCGGATGACATTGTGAATCAATCTGTTTGGTAAACTATTTTTTATTTTATTTTTAAATATCTCATTTTTTAAGAAATGTTCAAAATATTTTGAAATTATTTTCTTACAAAAATTAAAATAAAAATACAATCAAACATGTTTGTTTTTCTAAATAATTTTCTGCCTAATCATACGGTATCGCTTCATCTCAGGTTAGGCTGAACTAACTCCATGTTCTAAGGCATGGCCAAGTGATATCTCTCAAAAGTTATGATTGATGAATATGATGAAGTCTACTTCTTGTTGCTAATTGATGAGACAACACGGGAGTAATAATTTATTATTAATTTGTGTGGCATGGTTTACGTGCTGCCCAACTGAATAAATTTTCCTATCAATTCTTCAGTCATTCACAATGAGTATGAGAGTGGTGATCAATATTGAATTTTATCAACAAAATAAAATAAAATTTTAATATTGAACCAAGACTTTAGATTTAATAGTTGTGGAACACAACTTCATAATGTGAGCTTGCAGGCTCAAACTCTACTAACATCTAACAACTAGCCCCATACTGTTTAATATTAGATATAAAATTATAAATAAAAAAAATTGAAAATTTTCGTACTACATGTGCATGAGAAACTCCAAAATTTCACTGTTTCTATTTTAATAATGTGTGACTTAAATTTTGAAATTCTAGTTTGTATTTTGAGTAACTGCAAAATTTCAGTTTCCATGCAAAAAAGTGAAATTTCAAAGTTACATAGCAGGAAATTATTTTATAGAAACTGCAAAATCTTTCAATTTTTATGGTTGGGATATGAGTTACAGTTGGGAGGCATGTCCTGATCAAGACAAAATAGCTGTGATCAAATCTAGTGTATACAACCTCCAATTATGGGTTTAGGGTTTATGGCACGTAGAATTTGACTCAGCAAGTGTATACAACCCTAATGGAGACAATATCAGTGGCAGCATGTAGAACCAATCAAAGGCCAGTTACAGGAAAAACTATTGTCGATTATCCCGGCTGATGCCCATGCAAAACCATGCTAACGCAACAATAACGCCAAAGTCCATTAAGATGTCAACAGTCCCTCGTCCATGAGAGAATAGATATTGCAGAATTTGACTCGGCAAACACCCACCCCTCTCAGAAGAACCTACTGAAATGCAGGTTCTCCCCCAATTCAAAAACACATGTTCATCAATTTCTTACATGTTACACACTATCTCCCAGTCATCCAATCCCAAAGGGAAGTCATATTTAGATGCTTCCCTAAAGCCTTATTTCACTGCTTATGGTGGTATCAATGTACAAATTCATCCAAAATCACGAAGTCACAGAGACTGAAGAGAACTTTTACACAAACACCGCTCACATTTCCACCATGCTAGTTGTCGTGGGGTTCACTATGTATAGAGACATATAGAAATAGAGATATATTCATTATACCAGGGATCAAATTGAAAATCATCAAGTAAATCCCAATCTTCCAACTCAATACAGGTAAATCACTAAATTCAGAATTCCTCAGAACAATTCAAATAATCCCAAAGCACAGAGATCAGTGGTATTAATGTCGAAGATTGCATCCCTAATCAGAAGAGAAAATCCTATTTGCAACCAGTGCTTTGAGAAAACACACACACACACACAAAACATTCTTGATGGTTAAATCAACCGGTTCTCATGATGATGTGGGTGCCACTATCGGTATCCACAATGTCACTTATCTCACCAACTTTCAGTGCATATGTTGCTTCTTCAAAAGGTTTTTGCATCTGACCCTTTCCAAATGGACCTGCATGTATATTTTTATTAGTTCAATGCAAGCGGAACGATTCCACCCCTTCAAGAAAATATAAAGTAAAAATAAGAAAAAAACACGCACACACTGGAGATATAATGTGGAATACAAGTCATCTTCATGCTATAATGTGGATTTTTTTCCTTTGAAAAGTTTACATGCACAATGCAGATAATAAAAACATACAAAACAATTTAATTGTATTCTCTAAAAAAAAGAGAGAGAAAGAAAGAAAGAAAGAAATGAAGATAACTGAAGTAAAAGGGGGCGACATGGTGGGGATCCTTCACCATGATGATGCCTACAACATAATTTCTAAGTATATGTCTTTGTATGCTAGGGTTCAAGTCGCACAACAATGTTCTGTAAGATATGTATATTGATATACGCACACTATTTGAGATAGATTCTACACAAATTTTGAATATGGACACGAAGAAGCAAAAGATCAGATTGAGGACTTGACTCGCCATCAAAGTGTGCTTTATTTTTAGCTCTTTACTCTATTTCAAAAAATCACTGCTATCATATGCCAGATTACATACAACTTATAGCTGTGACAAATATTTTCAGGCAATGCGACAAATATTATCCCCCTAACAGCTGAGAAGTAAATGCAAGAAAAAATGGATTCATTTCTAACAAGACCCAAAAGAGGTAAAAAAATAAAAAAAAATTAATTAATTAATTTAAAAAAAAAAAAAAAACAGCTGCATTAAATCACTATAAACGTTCATTAAATTCACAGCCTGGGCAGAGCACCAAAATACGCATCATGCCACAGGCTTGATGAGGGAATAAGAAGTTCCAGGGCCTCTGAATACAATAATCTATTTACCCTGGCAGTTCTTAAGCAAACCCATTCAGATATCATCAATATATACAAATATACACATTAGATTGAGAGTCTCAGAGGGGTACAAATATATTGATAAGTAGGTATCATCTACCATTAGAGAGAATTTAAAGATCTATTACTCTTATTCAACACTTGCAGGCACGTTTATAATTACAATTTATCCTTGAACGGATTAAAAAACCAACAAGATGGCACTTCCATGACAGTATTCTAATGCATCACCACTGTAAGACATGGAAAACCATATTATCATTCCATGGAACTCAATAAAATACAAGAACATATATAATCTACTTTTTCAATTCATAGAAAAATCGTTTTCTGGGATTCGGAAAAAGAAAATCTCCACTTAACTGAGCATATGGCAAAGTTAATTGAGACGATCAACAGACCATTTTTTTTTTTTCTTTGATATGTAGGGTATCCTGGCCCACTTGCATGCACTAGACTAAGTCACAGCAGCACGAACAAACCTTCTAAAACAGATTTATTTCCTCCAGTTCGTGGCCCCAAGAGTTTGCTGGCGAGGGGAGTCAAACCTGAGACCTTAGAGGGAGCAAACCCCCAAGTTTCTGGCTTCATCCACCAGGCCAAACCATTGGGATTGAGACGATCAACAGACTATTACTTCTTCTTCTTTTTTTTTTTTCCCCAAATTTTCCTCTTTGATGCCAAATTAGCAGGATCCACAAACTCAATGGCTCCTCCGTTTGGTTTGGTTTTCAGAATCTGTTTTCTAATTTTTAATTTTTATTTAAAAAACAAAAACTAAAACTAAAACCTAATTTGGTGAAAAAAAACGAAAAAATCACTATCATTCATATGATTTTATCTTTTTGGAGGACGGAAACAATTTTAAAAATTTGTAAAAAAAATTTATTGTATTTTTGTCAAACTAGTTTTTATTCTTTTCACCCACCCAAAAATAAATAAAAAAAACGAAAATGAAACCTGAGCAATCAAACAGAAGGTAAAGTAAATTGAATTCGAGCAAAAAAAGACATACAAACCAAATAGCAACGCAGTATCAAACAAAGATACGAAAAGCAAAATTGAATGACAAGAGAAGAACTGACCGAGATCGCCGCCGCGTTTGGCGGAGCTGCAGTCGGAGAAACGAGAGGCGACGTCATCGAACTTGGATTTGCCGGAGACGATGTCGTCGCGGAGGGATTTGAGCTGAGAGACGGCGGCGTCTCTGGTGGTGTTGGTGATGATCCGACCTTCTGGATCCTTCCAGGAAGCTTTGCGTCGGGAGCCTTGGTGCTTGATCAGTATGTGCGAAGCCCTAACTTTATCCGAGGACGATGATGACGACGACATTTTGTTCTTCTTCTTGTTCTTGTCCTTTCGATCTGCTGTCGAGATCGAACAAGACTTCTTCCTCTTTCGATCCGACTCTATCTTTGCTGGTGAAATTTAGAGAGAGCCAGAGCGAGAGCGAGCAGAGAACACTTGCGTTTGGTAGCTCTGAGCTTTATATAGGGGTACGACTGTTGGTGTACGATACTGTTCCTGTATTTATCATTTTTGCTAAGTAAAATGGAATTATTATTCTATAATAATTTTTTTAATATCTTACACACCTCTTAGTTTTTTTAAAAAAAATTATTACAGATAAATATTTTTGATTTTTAAATGGGGTGAGAAGGTGAGATGGAATAGGACTAAGGTTTTTATAAAGGTTAATTACATAAGATACTTTGATAATAGAAATGTTTAATTGTACATTTTTATAATTCAAAGGATAAAATGATATTTCTGATAGTTTAAAGAGTAAATTAATATTTTATTCTAATTCGTGGAGATAAAATGATACAAGGAGGGTAAGACATTTTAGTAATTAAACTTGTTCTGTTGCAGCTAAAAAAAATTAAAAAAATTACACTTAAAAAAAAATTAAGCTTGTTTCATTGACGTTATTAAGAAATTTTACAATATTAATAATTTATAAAGTCAACTTGTATCTATACTTTTATACTATATATTAAGCAAAAGGGGATTTTTAACCTCAAATCTTGTGAGAGCTCCAATCTCCTAATCTAAATTTCTTGATTTTTTTATTTTTTTTAAAAAAAGCTTAGCATTTATTAACTTCTCACAACCCTAAAGTTTTACCTTCATAATAACACTTTAATGTATTAAAAACAAGCATAAAAAAAATTCTTTGAAATCCAACACATGAATTTCTTAAAAAATTCCAACACATATGATTATTATCCCTCATAATAACACTTTAATGCATTAAGAACCAGCATAAAAAAAATTTCTTAAAAAGTCCAATACATATGATTATTATCAAAATATTAAACTTTAATATAATATAATTAAAAAAAAAGACATTTAATTCCTTGGAAAGTCTAACACATATGATTATTATCAAAATATTAAACTTTAATATAATATAAAAAAAGAAAAAAAAAACATTTAAAAATTGCAATTCACATATATAGATAATTGGACTTTTTAAGAAATTTTTTTATGCTTGTTCTTAATGCATTAAAATGTTATTATGAGGGATAATAATCATATGTGTTGAGACTTTTTAAGGAATTCATTTGTGTTGGATTTCAAAGAATTTTTTTTATGCTTGTTCTTAATGCATTAAAGTGTTATTATGAGGGTAAGACTTGGGAGTTGGGGGAAGTTAATAAATGCTAATTTTTTTTTTAAAATAAAAAAATCAAAAAATTTAGATTGGGAGATTGGAACTCCCACAAGGTTTGGAGTTAAAAACCCCTTTTTACTTAATATATAATATAGATTGTAAATACAATCTGTACATAGCACGGGTGATATGCTAGTACTTTTTAATTCAAAGGTTAAAATGATATTTGATAATAATTTAAGAATGCCCACATAAATAATACCCTTCTAATTACTTTCAATATTAACAATGTCTTTAACGGTAATTGTCATCATTAACCTTGTTGTAATGATTCTATTTGGAGCAGTTCAATACAATGAGCTATTTTGTCTATTAGAAATATATATATATATATATATATATATCTATGGGGGCCGATTATTGGGAGTCATAGAGATTCCGGATAATCAAACCTGGGAGAGTCGATATTCCGAAACACTCGGCAAAGGGCTCGAAAGCTCAAATCCAACCCCACTCGGCCAAATGACTGATCGAGCAAGGGGCCGAGTGAAGATCGGACAGTCATAAAATGTGCCGAATACGAGGTGGGAAAAGGATCTAATCCCGAGGCCTAAAGAAGAAAAGATATAAATAGGAAAAACATCAGCCAGAAAGAGGTATGTGAGAATTACTATGCTTAACTTAGAATACAAGCATCCTTGAGTGTAGATACTAACTTGCCTGTTGGAGTGCTACTTCCGGCACCCCCGACCGGAGTGTTTATTCTCTTTCAGGTGACCAGAAGAGGATTACGAGCGTTTCCTAGGATCAAAAGAGTATTTCCAAACCACTTCCCCACAATTGGTGCCGTCTGTGGGAATACTCAAGCACATCCATGGCGAGCGTGACGAAAGATCCTCCGACAGTCACTATCAACCCCATACCTCAAGATGAAACCGCTCCAACAAACTTTCTTGGAACAGAGGCTATCATCGCAAGACGTGCCCTGAACTTCGCCTCACCCTCGACTTCGGAGCATGAGATAATGCGGGCGATCATAGAACAAGCAAAGCAAAACGAACAGAGGTTGGAAAGCATGATCGCTCAGAACGAACATCTTTGTAAAGATTTGGCCTTGGAAATGGCGAAGTCTGCGCAAGCTAGGCGCCTAAATCCGGAACGATCTTCAAAAGCAGATGGTTGACGATCTCGAGCCCGACAACAAGATACTGATAGCAACTCTAACTCATTATCCTTGAGGCCCAAGAAGAAGGGACGATCTGCAATTTCAAGTTCTCCTGAAGAGAGTCCCCGTACAAGGCCCAAGCGAAGAAGAAACAGCTCGGATGACGATCAACACGATCCTTCTGTACGACGGATTTCAAGGGCGGTGCTATCCTAGAAATTCATAGCACCGTCATTCACCTTGCATAACGGGAAATTGGCACAAGATGGCCGGCTACAACAGTACGTCCGAAAAGGCAACCCAGCCAAAGCAATAGCCTCGACTCAAGATTCACATTTGCTCCGCGCGATCTACATGATACACAGCCTGCCGATCTCATCAGAGGTACACGCGATTCAGTCGAAGTGTAACCATCACGAGCAACTCACTCCGGCTAAACGGCCCTTTGAAGCCGAGGTTATCACTTTCGATGATTCAGATTTGGCCGGAGTAACACTGCCCCACATTGATCCCTTGGTAATCAAGTTACGCGTAAACTGATTCACAGTTGAGTGTGTACTCATCGATCCGGGGAGCACTTCGGAGATTATGTACTACAAGACATTCACCAAACTTGGCTTCTCCGAATCGGATCTCTCCCCAGCCCCTTATCCACTATTCGGCTTTAATGCCAATCCGGAATACCCATTGGAAAAAATCTAACTTCCTGTTCGAGCAGGTTCCCGAACAGTGGATGTGGGATTCTTGGTCGTTAAGCTGCCATCGCCGTATAATCTCATCATGGGACGGTCCTGGTTGCATACTATGCGAGCCGTGCCCAGCACCTATCATCAACTGCTTCGCTTCCCGACAGAACGCGGCATTGAGCAAATCCGTGGCTCCCAGAAATCGACAAAAGCATGTTACCTCCTTGCGGAGAAAACGCTAAAGGCACTACAAGTGAATTCCATTAAGTTACCAGATCGAGAAAGCCTCGATGATGTTAGGCGGCTCCCAAATGAAAAAGCAACGGAAGACTTAAAACAAGTTCAAATTGATGGAAGCCCAGACAAGTTCTTCATGGTCGGCGCCTCCTTGAAACAGGCCGACCGACAACAGCTAATATCTTTCCTACTGAGCAACCTCGATGTCTTTGCATGGACTCCGTACGAGATGCCAGGTATAGATCCATCAATTTCATAGCACTATTTGAATGTCGATCCTAAGTGCAAGCCGATCATTTAGAAAAGTCGACGGTCAGCCGCAGAGCACACTACCGTCGTTGTTGAGGAGGTCGACAGGCTGCTCGACGCCAGAGCAATTAGGGAGGTGACCTACCTTACATGGCTCTCTAATACAGTGGTGGTATAGAAGAAAAATGGGACTTGGCAAGTGTGCGTCGACTTCACGGACCTAAACAAAGCCTGCCCAAATGATTACTCTCTTCCCAGAATAGACCAGCTTGTAGATGCTACGGCGCGTCATCAACGTATGAGTTTCCTTAACGCCTATAGAGGTTATCATCAAATCGCCATGCATCCGGAGGACCAAGAGAAAACTGCATTCCTCACCTTAAGAGAAACCTATTGCTATAAGGTAATGCCTTTTGGGTTGAAGAATACAGGGGCAACCTACCAGAGACTGGTCACCACCATGTTCAAAGAAAAACTCGGCAAAACGATGGAAGTGTACATCGACGATATGGTGGTCAAGTCCAAAGAAGAGCAAAATCATATAGCCGATCTGGAAGAGACGTTCGACATCCTACGCAAATATGGAATGAAGTTGAACGCTTCCAAATGTGCAATTGGTATCGGCTCTGGCAAATTCTTGGGCTACATTGTTAACTACAGAGGAATCGAAGCCAACCCAAGGCAAATCACAGCAATCCTGGAGCTCGGCTCCCCTCGTTCAGTAAAGGAGGTCCAAAAGTTGATGGGGATGGCTGCTGCACTGAACAGGTTTATCAGCCGGTCCACATACCGCTGCCGACAATTCTTTCATACACTATAGCAGGGCAAGGCCTTTGAATGGTCCGTCGATTGCAAAACCGCTTTCAACGGCCTGAAGACCTACCTCCACTCAGTACCACTCCTAACAACACCCTTTGCTGGCAACCCACTCATTCTGTACCTGGCAGTTGTTGACCGAGTCGTCAGCGCCGTATTGATAAAGGAAGAGCTGGGGGAGCAATGGCCAGTGTATTATGTGAGCAAGGCAATGGTTGACGTCGAAACATGCTACATTTCGCTGGAAAATCTCATCTTAGCCCTAGTTATGGCGGCAAGGAAGCTCATGCATTACTTCCAGGGGCATAGCATTGGGGTACTAACAGATTACCCCCTCCGATCAGTACTACGCAGTGCGGAAGCATCCGGACGTGTTTCAAAGTGGGCTCTGGAACTTGGCCAATACGATATTCAATTTCTACCTAGAACTGCAATCAAGGGACAGGTGCTTGCCGACTTTATCACTGAATTCACTGGGGGCCTTGCCGACTTCAAGTCTAATGTTGCCGACTTTAAGACAGATGAGATTCAACCGAAACCGGACTGGAGGATTTATGTCGGGGACATCTGGCAGTTGTATTGTGATGGATCGTCCAATTAGCGGGGCAGTGGAGCTGGAGTTGTAATCATGACCCCCGACCGCGCAATAATTGAGCAGGCTGTGAGGCTTGGCTTCGAAGCATCGAATAACGAAGCCGAATACGAAGCCTTCTTAGCCGGTTTGAGGAATGCGCATATCCTGGGTGCTCGGCGCCTGTTTGTGTTTTGTGACTCAAAACTGGTGATCAATCAGCTAAAGGGGGAGTACGCGGCAAGAAACGCCCGTATGACGGCCTATATTAAAACGACCAATTCCCTGTTGGCAAAATTTGACCATCATGAGTTGAATCAGATAACACGTGATCAGAACACCCACGCAGATGCCTTAGCCTGCCTAGCCTCCACAATCAACTCAGAGATTAAACGAACCATCAAAGTTGGATTCATCCTAGAGCCAAGCATCGGCCCCTCGGAGGAAGTCCAAATCAACGTTATAGAATCTGCACCAAGCTAGATGGATCCCATTGTCGCGTTCCTATCCTCTGAACAACTCCCAGACAACAAGAAAGAAGCACACAAGCTGCGAAACAAAACCATGCGATACTACTTGGACCCGCAAGGAAGGCTTTATAAAAAGTCACTCTCTGGCTTATATTTGGGATGTGTGCACCCGGACAAAGTCGGGAAGCTTCTGGCTGAGATAAACGAAGGCAATTGTGGTGCCCATTTTGGCGGACGCTCTTTGGCCCACCGAGCTATAAAGCAAGGGTATTATTGGCCAACAATGAGAGCAGACGGCGAGTGTTATGCAAAAAAGTGCGAACAGTGCCAAAAATTCTCTCCGTTAAACCATCTGCCTGCTGAAGAGTTGAACTCTATCACTAGTCCTTGGTCGTTCGCCTAGTGGGGGCTTGATATCGTAGGACCATTGTCGAGGGCCCCAGGGAACAAGCAATACCTGATCGTCCCAATAGATTACTTCACGAAATGGGTCGAAGCGAAGGCATTAACTCACATTCGAGATATTGACGTTAAGCGCTCCGTGTGGAGGAACATCATAACACGATTCGGCATTCTCAAAGCTTTTATCTCAGATAACGGCACCCAGTTTGATTGTGGCGTATACCGAGAGCTGTGCAGCAAATATGGTATTCAGCCTTACTTTTCTACGCCGGCCTACCCCCAAAACAATGGCCAAGCTGAGGCCTCTAATAAATCCATCTTGGACGGCATTAAGAAGAGGCTGGAGAAAGCCAAAGGCAAATGGGTCGAAGAATTACCAAGCGTGCTGTGGGCTCATCGAACTACACCGAGAAGATCAACTGGAGAAACGCCGTTTGCCCTATGCTTTGGAACCCAGGCAATTTTATCCCTGGAAATCGGCCACCCAACATTGAAGTCGCAAGTTTTTGATACGGGTCGAAACGACATGATGCTGGCTTTGGATTTGATTTTAATCGAGGAACGAAGAGACTGAGCCCTTGCGTCGATGGCACGGTACCAGCAGCAGCTGGCAAAGTCATACAATCAACGCGTTCAACCTCGTCGCTACACACCAGGAGAGTTGGTCCTGAAGAAGGTACTCCCAGCTGACAGGAACCGGCCGATAGAAAACTGGGTCCTAACTGGGACGGCCCTTATCAGATCGATTCGGTCGCTGGAGTAAGGGCATATCGGCTCAAAGACATGTCAGGAAGGAGTCTGTCACGACCTTAGAATTCCACGTATTTACGCAAATTTTATCATTAACTCGACTTGTGGGACATGATACTTGTTTTGAACTATTCGTCATGTACGCCTCTTTTTCTGTAATACAAAGATTCCCATTCACCTACTACAGAATCTAGTTCAAACATGCTCCGATTAAAGTCTCTAGATTCGGAGCGCCTATCGTGGATATCACGATCGGCTAAATAAAGTCTCTGGATTCAGAGCCCCATTGGCGAATGACGTCTTTGGACCGATTAAAGTCTCCGAATTCGGAGCGCCCTTCGTGGATATCACAGCTGGCTAAATAAAGTCTTCGGATTCGGAGCCCCATTGGCGAATGACGTCTTTGGGTTGATTAAAGTCTCCGGATTCGGAGTGCCTTCGTGGATATCACGATTGGCCAAATAAAGTTTCCGGATTTGGAGCCCCATTGGCGAATGACGTCTTTGGGCCAAATAAAGTCTCCGGAGTCGGAGCCCCATCGGCGAATGACGTCTTTGGGCCGATTAAAGTCTCCGAATTCGGAGCGCCCTTCGTGGATATCACGACCGGCCAAATAAAGTCTCCGGATTCGGAGCTCCATCGGCGAATGACGTCTTTGGCCTGATTAAAGTCTCTGGATTTGGAGCCCCATTGGCGAATGACGTCTTTGGGCCGATTAAAGTATCCGGATTTGGAGCGCCCTTCGTGGATATCACCACCGGCCAAATAAAGTCTCTAGATTCAGAGCCCCATCGGCGAATGACGTCTTTGGGCTAAGCCGCAGGGTCGTGCTTAACACAATTTCGATTAAAACAGGCCGATCAAGGTCCATTCACTCATCTGAGATACGTTCATTTAAACACGTATAATGAAACATATGCAAGCACGAGTGTGCCGAACAAGAATTATAACAAAACATTGAAAATAAAATTCTTTTCTTATTTATTCAACTAATCAATAATCACATGATTCTAGACGCAATCTGCGTTTGCACATTACAACGAATATTTTTATTCGGCGCTGCCCTCGTCATCGCTCTTTTCAACTTCAAAGGTGAAAAAGGGCAAATGATCACGATGATCCAGCCCGCATAAGCTGGAATCGATACCCTTTGCTAGGAGAACCTCCGCGACCTGAAGAGTCGCAATCCAACCGTGCTTAAATCCTCGATTCTCGCATCGACAGACCTCCTCAGCAAGTGTCTCTTTTGTTTTTTCGACCCCAACCTTCCGACCAGCATGAAACCCCTTCTCGTAACCCTTGGCCCTCGCATTTGCAACAACAAACATGCTTGCCGTATCTCGGTCGGCGATGGCATAACTCAAAAGCCGTTGGGTCACCCGCTCGTCCACAATCGGGTTAGATTGACCCATCGCACGTGGCTCGGCAACTTTAGCCTTCCTAAGCTCCCTAAGCTCCCTAAGCTCATTCTCGGCTTCCTCCGCACGAGCCTCCGAACTACGGACCCGTTCATCCATTTTCTCCATCTCCTACTGTGCGGCGCGCAGACGCATGCCGACTTTGTAGGCCGTGTACAGCCCCTTCAGCGCCCCATGAATCCTTTCTCGAAACACTTCCAAATCTCGTCGTCTAACCATCGATTTTTGGACTTCCGGTGGAAAGATCTGTCGAGCGAACTCAACCCCTACACCCGGATCCTTGATGATGGAATTTGCCTCAATCATCGGTTTATTGCCCACGAACACCGCAAAACTCAATGGTCGTGGCATCGCGTCTTACTCATTCCTCGGTCGTGGTCGCAGGGCGCTTCCCCGTTGATGTTTTTCTCTTCGGGGTAATCTGCTTCGACGGCCTGAAGGTTGACGTCTTTCATCTTTCTTGGCAGTCCTTTCCCCCGAACGCACAGGCTCGCTGCTGCGATTCATCACAGTATCTAGCTTAGCCAGCGTTCATCCCTTTCCTCTGCTATTGAAGAACAGTCTGTTCGTCATTCGCCCTCGCCCCAAGCTAGTTTAACTTGAATCTGAATAAAAATAAGTGGACCTACTGGTGCAAACTCACCCCATTTATTCGTAAGTAGGCAGCGAACTCGAGGCGATTTCATTAATGCTTTTGGCACTCTAAACGACAATTATAGGAGAATGCCTTGAAGTCCATGAACTGGTTGGGGCAAGGGCAGATTTATTAATCTAACCGGTCGAGAATCTTGGCCCCATGCCGATTAATATGTGCCACAACCACTTCATGCACTACTTTTTGCCTTGTTAAAATGGCCTAATTATCTAAACGACAATTATGGGAGAATGCCTTGAAGTCCATGAACTGGCTCGGGCAAGGGCAGATTTATTAATCTAACCAGCCGAGCATCTTGGCCCCATGCTGATTGATATATGCCACAACCACTTCATGCACTACTTTTTGCCTTGTTAAAACGACCTAATTATCTAAACGACAATTATGGGAGAATGCCTTGAAGTTCATGCACTGGCTGGGGTAAGGGCAGATTTATTAATCTAACCGGCCAAGCATCTTGGCCCCATGCCGATTGATATGTGCCACAACCACTTCATGTACTACTTTTTGCCTTGCTAAAATGACCTAATTAGATAGTCAGCAAGGATACAAAATGTTTCATCCAAAATAGCAACCAAACGATTCCATTCATTAGTAACAGCAAAGCATAAAGTGAATTTTTATTAAGTAAATTGGGCACAATTCCATTCATTAGTAACAGTAAAAGGCTGTAAAAAGCTGAAAATTACAAGCAAATTCTAAAACAAAAACAAGAGCCGCCCAAGCTAGCCCTCAGAGTTAGACTCCAGCGGCTCAACATCCACTTGCTCATACGGAATTGGCATAGCCAATGACACATTAGCAGCAGCAAGGGCTTTGAGCCAGCCATGTTTAAATCCCCGATTCTCAAACTTGGGAACTTCGTCTACATATTCATCAAAAGCTGATTTTCTCCTAGTATCGAATGCGCTGGAAACCTTCAGGTCGGCTGTTTCCTTCGCCGTCTTCATCTCTTCCAACCCAGCTTCCAATTTAGAGATCGCCTCCTGGGCCAACTTTAGCGTGTTGTCGCTCACATCCGTCCTCTTCTCGGTGATCGATCTCAATTCTTCGGCATTGCGGGCTCTCTCCGTCTCGGCCTCGGCACGGGCACCCTCTGACTGCGCCCTATTCCTTTGGCCCTCAACCTTCGCTTGTAAATGGCCAATTAGCTCGACGGCATCATGATAGCGACGGCCCATGTCGGCTATCCTTCCGACGACCTGCAAAACAGGAATTTGAGAACAAAATAATATTTGCGTAAAGAAAAAAGACAAAGTCCAATATATACCAAAAGAGTCGATTGCGCAGCCAACCCAATTGCAACCAGATTAGGCTCCGCCTGAAAAGCTACCTTGTCAGCAGGCAGCGAAACAGACGTCGCCAAGCTGAGTGCAACCGTTGGATCTTTGATCACCGAAGCATCGCAAGAGATCGACGTATTTTTTATCTTGGGCTGAATAACAAAAGGCAAAATCACATCCGACTTATCCAAGCGAGGTCGTTTGTCGGCACGGTCTTCTTTTGAGCCGGCATCGACATTGGCAAGGCGTCTCTCCAATCTTTGCTCAGCCTGTACACTTGCTTGCACAAAAGGTTCCGCCTCGGCACTTTCATTCTTTGCTGTTCCCTCGATAACAGGTAAGGAGGACTGGGATTGAGATTCGGCAGTCCGAATCTCTTTCGCCCTTCGTCGTGCGGCCAGCCTTTCCGCGTTCGCCTTTTTGGCAAGTTTAGTTAGGCTCAACCCGGCCATATCTTCTGGGAACGCGCTGGGAAGGTCTTCCAGACCATGAAAAATATCGTCAAGTGCACAGTCTTCTCGACCCGAAGTGGACGGAGGATCAGCCAAATTGAGGCCGGCTTCTTCAAATGTTGACTTCAAAGCCTCGTCAACCTCAGTTTCGAATTGGTCTGACTCAGAGGAGTCAGCTACTTCCGGCTGCTCCGAATCTGATCCCTCGCAACCGATTTGCCTCAAATTTCTGAAATCAGTCAAGATAAGGGCGATAAGAAACTCCTCACCCTCCGGAATTGGGATATTTTCTGACGCCGAAAAGGTTGTATAAGTCGGGTCGTAGCAAAGCAGAACGTGGGCCGTCCTCCCTTGCTTCTGAAGACTCTGTCGGCCAAAATATTTTAGCGTAGTCTTGATTTCCGAAAGGATGGCGTCATCGGTCGAGGTCAGCACTTTCTTCAAATCGTTTCCTACAAAAGCAAAACCATGAGGTCCCAAAAATAAAGCTTTATAAACATAACAAGTAAACAAATAAAAGCAAACATTCGGCCACCTGGTTCGCCCCTCCGTCTAGGAATACGATCAAGGCGATCCTCGCCTTCGCCGAATTTCCAGTTTCCTTGGATGACGACCATAACATCATCGACTCGCTTCCCAGAGCTGGAAAGCATAGTCACTAGTTGATGGTCGGTGTCTTTGGCTCCTAAGGAAATAATGCCCGTGCCGACCAGAGGACTTGGCTAAGGCGTAGCAATGCCGAATAGCGGGAATACCAAGGTTAAGCCTAAGGCGGCGGTTTAGCGCGATAATCCCCATCACGATCCTAAAGAAGTTGACGTTGGGTTGGGAAGGGATTAACCCCCAGTGGCAAAGCACGGAATGGCCAAGCTGAGGCCTCTAATAAATCCATCTTGGACGGCATTAAGAAGAGGCTGGAGAAAGCCAAAG